>BJCM01085867.1:0-18996 GCA_018326385.1 Flaveria bidentis
ATCAGGCGAATGAACCCTATGCGAATGGACCTATGCGGATGGACACCATGGGCAACTGAACCCAATGCGGATGAGTACCTAGGCGAATGGACCCTCAGTCACACGACTCACATGCGAATGAGCCTAATGCGGATGAATTTCATGAAAATGGACCTAATGCGGATGGATTTCATGCGAATGGACCTAATACAGATGGATCTAGGCGTATGGACGTTAGTCGCATGACCCCATACGAATGAACCTCAGTCGCATGACTCACAAGTGTATGGGCTACAGTCGTACGACTTGCATGCGAATGAACCTCAGTCGCATGCCATTCGGTCGCCTAGCCCTAGCTGATGTAGAATTCAGTTCACCCCGAACCAAATATGCGATTTTCGACCTCTAAGCCCTCCCAAACTCGTTCTAAGCCCAAATCAACAATCCTAAACCTTAGAAACACATACCCGAACACCATTCAAGCACACATAAGACCGAAAACAAACTCCACTCGCATCACACACAAACACACACATACTCAACACACACATTTCAAAAACAAGTTTTACTATGTGTTCCAGCCCCAAATCAGTTGAAAACGTGTAAAAGAGGGGTCCTAAAACTCACACAAACAACACCGTCGAGTAGAGCTTCAATCCAACTTGCCACACTTCAACTTTCACGCTCGAATCCATGAATACCAAGCTTAAAACTCCTTTTTCTCCCTCTCTTCTATCTATGGCTGAATTTTATGAGTGTGCGGGAGGAGAGTGGGCTGCCCTCCCCTCTTAATCCCCCACTCTTCCGATCTTTCTCCCTTTTAGGCAAGTTTGGTCCCTCGATTGTGGACTTTATTTCTTATTTTTTTCTTCTTTCGTCGGCTTCAAATAAAATATCCGGGTGTTACATATATATATATATATATATATATTATCATATGTAAAAGTTACGGGCATTTGAAAAGAATGGGAAATTTAATAAGGGGGAACATTATTAATTTTAACACCCAACCTAATTTTGATAAAAAAAAGACACATGTTAATATATTAATAATTATTAAACTTTTAGTTTTCATAAACTTTGTATTTGAATTTTTTTTTATTGTTAATCATGACTTAGTTAATAAAATCTTTGAGTTTTGGTTCCATGTTATAACTACTAGAACAGTGTAGGCGCAATACCGCGGGATGCTATATTATATACGACACGTGCATTTTATATTTTATTATTGTAGTAGTTTTACAAAAGTTTATTATGTTTTTTATAAGCTAAAATTTAAAACACCAAATAAAAGGATTATGCATGACTACTTGTATATATACGTATTAACTTATTGTATCTCACAAAATACAAATCTGTTTAGCAAAAAGTTTATACCCAAACTTTTAAAAAAACACAGGGTTAAGTTGTAGTCACAAAATGTTTTTAAATATGACACGTAGATATAACTAAAATCTTAATACATATTATGTTTTTTTAGTTTATGGGTAGATAATATAAAATTTTATGCAAGTGTTAGTAAGTGTAATGTTATTATGTAACTAATTATAAGGGGTAAATTGTAAATAATGTTAAAAATACTATTTTACCCTCAAAAGTGATTGTATCTTATGTATTAAATGTAGTAAGTGTTTTTAATGTCATGATATTTTAAAATGCTCCTCTCATATACTTTATATATAACTAAAATGGTGTCCGCGCGATGCGGCGGTGCGCAATGTGATGGAGCAACATATTACATACAACACACATTTCTGGCATTTTGTTATTCATGTAGTATTTTACAAATTCTAATATGTTGAGTACAAACGTGTAATAAAAAATAATGCAAATTTAAAACGTTTATAATGTAAATTTTAAAGTATTATATGGTTTCTAAAATAATGCAAAGTTCAAATAGTGCAAATAATTTTAATTTTTATGTAAGTATAGTAAGTTTAGGGTTATTATGTAATTAATTATAAGAAATAATCTGTAAATAATGATATAATTATTATTTTACCTTTAAAAATGATTGTAATTAAACAAAATAATTGTTTTTAATTTTAAAGTATCTTAAATTATCACTCTCATATATTTTATATATAATATAGCTACAGATATACTTTATATGTACTTCGTGAATAAAGACGTGCAGTTGAATAAGACAAGTTTCTCCCTACTTATAACCTTTGTTTATTTCACGTTATTATTTTAATTTATAAAAATTAATCGCGACTTAATTAGCGAATAAAGATGGTTAAAATAAGACAAGTTTTCTTCCGGCCTATTTTCTTTGACTGTTTAGTTATTTAATGTTATAAATAAGATATTATGTATATCATGGGTAAAATTATATGTTAAAGGTTGCTTATTCTAAAAAGATAAAAAAACATAATGACATGCGAAAGCACACAATAAAAACAATTCCGAGTAATAAGATATAATGATGAGCATTATATACACAATAAGCTATAAACACAAATTTCATAAAATCCATGTTAAAAACCTAAAAGTTAAACCCTAAAAGCTAAGATTGTGAAGTTTGATGAGTGTTTTATTTGAATGAGTTCAAGTAGAGTCCGTTTAAGTCATTTTACAATTGGTTAAAATGAAAATTTTAAACTTATTAGAATAATAAGACTTTTTATTTGAACCAAACACATGTATATAATAAATTATTTGACAACTAACTAGATATATTATCTTTACCTAATTTAGTAATTATCTATAATTATTTTATTTGAGGGAAAGGACGTCTAAAAATGTTGCTAAAGTGACCAAAGAAATATTTTGATGAGAATCCTAAACAATAAAGTGAACACGCGAGTTTTATTTTAGTTTGCTACGTGTATTTTGTTAATGTATATTTTCTGGAAATTTGCATGCAAAAGTTCTCTTTAGTTAATTTGATAACGTTACGAAAGTTCTATTATCTTATTTCAATTTCTAAAAAGTAGGCTGGTTATTTGTTTGGGGACATTGATTATTATATCATTATCAATTTATCAGTGTCCCAAAATATTGCCAGATCATTTTCTAGGTTATAGTAATATGTGTATATATAGTAGCATGTGAATCAAGAGCATATTCGATCAGATGTTATCCAAGGGAGTAACTTTTGGCCAGTTTTACTCTTCTTGTTTGATGGTTACTAGGTTGATCACTAAGGATTATAGGAACCTTTTTAATTTTTTTTATTTTGCTTCTGTTATATTTATGTTATCATATCAAACCCTACATATAAATGAAGCCACATTTGCACATTATTTTATCAACAAGCAATCTCTTATATAATTAAACAAGAACCCCTCTCCCCCCCTAAAGGAACCCCTTTTTCCCAAAAAATTACCCTAGAGCAGCTGAAAAAAACCTGAAGAGAAATGGGGCCATCCTCATTACAAATAGGTACTACAAGAACATGGAATCGTGTACACTATAGGTAACTAAAGGACACAAACTTTTGAATTTTTAATTCATAAAGCGAACTATAGCTCTTTAACTTATTCATATCAGGGTAGTGAAAATAAATGTGGGAGTCAATAGTTTATATAGTTGGTTGTCAAATAATTAATTATATACAATGAGACTCTGCAATGGCTTTTGACAAAATATATGAGACAACCTTTAGTGATAATAAAATTTTCAAAGTGAATGATCTTAGCTTGCACAGTGTGGTATAATTTCTTAACAGATAAATTAATTAAATAATAAATTTATCATGGTTGGTAATATTAAATCATTCTAGAATGCACAATGTTTGATGGATTGATGAACAAATGTGTACTGTACTATCTTCTATCCATGTTTAATTTTTATTTATTTACTTTCATGTTTAATTTTTATTTATTTACTTTTATTTTTATTATGTTAAATGACAAACATAAACAATCATTAAATATATATACCCCTAAATCTATATCTTTGGACCAGAAGCATCACCATTTGAAAGAGACAACACGACATCATGTATACCGTTACCATATTTTTTGGAGGTGAGACTAGTGAGCAACTAGAGTCAGGAAGTTTATATCAAGAAAAAGATTACAAAATTACAGTTTTCTAAAATATCAAATTTAAAACAAGCATGTAAGCTCGGTTTTCAAAGATCTCATAATTACTTTCATAATCAAACATAACTTTTTGGGGCGTTTGGTAGGAAAAAATGAAATGTAATTGAATGTAATTAAAAATTTGTATAATTTTTAAATAAAATTATGTTTGAGTGGGTAATAAAATGTAAATCTAAGAGAATGTTTCACCTCAAGTTCTCTTGATTATGGGATTTCAAAATCCTTCCACCTAGAGAGAGAATTGGAAATCCCACAAACAAGAGAAATTTGAAGTGAAACATTCCCTTGATTTTATATTTCATTAACAACTTAAACATAATTTTGTTTGAAAATTATACTACTTTCTCAATTTTATTTCATTTCTTTCAAGCAAGGGGTTGGTAGAAGAAATGAAATGGAATAGAATGGAATTGAAAAATTAGTATAATTTTTAAGTAAAATAATGTTTAAATGGGTAATGAAATGAAAATCCAATTGAATGGTTCACTTCAAATTCTCTTGTTATGTGATTTCAAATTCACTCTTTAAATAGAAGAATTTTTAAATCTCACAACTAATGAAATTTGAGTTGAAACATTCTCTTAAGTTTTATATTTCATTACACACTCAAATATAATTTTACTTGAAATTTATATTAGTTTTTTAATTTCATTTCATTCATTACAACCAAATGCCCCCTTAAAGTTTAAATATTCATTTATCATAATAACAAAATAACTCTTATCATGAAAGCGAAAGTATAAAAGTCATTGTATTATTATTTTTCTTTAATCATTATATCAAAGTATTTTATTAAACATAAACTATCAAGATAAGATGCTAGTATTGAATTATTTAAGGTCAAATCTTAATATATATTCGACTGTTATTTTATTATCTTTTACCTAAAGCTAATAAACATATAAAACAAAACGTTACTAAATGAGTAATATTTTTAACTTTAACATAATATTTTATCATGTCCAACTATATCATACTATATTACTTAATAAATATACATACCGTCATACTTTACCTTTACCGGTTACTTTAGTTTTAACTACTTTTTAGTAGTACTTTAACTTAATTTAGAAATTAATTTACTTTAATATTTATTTAGCAATATTACTTTATTTTTATTTTCATCTGTATCTTCTACAAGTATACAATTTTTTAGCGGGTGAACTAACAAAAAAGGTAAAGTTCCTAAGTTTATTACATAAAGTATGACTCTTATCAAAGATTGAGCATGCATAATAAAATACTTCCATCAAGTGATTAGGCATAAACATGACTTCTATCATGTGAATATACACAAAGTATGATTTCTATAAGATGAGTATGTGAGGGGAATAACTCTTTTATAAGGTGAGAATGCAACATATACAAATTTCTTTAGGAGTACTAGCAAGAGTTTATACTTTAGCCTTCATATATGATCGATAGTTTGTGCCCGCCTTATCATTCTTTGCATTCATTGTCACCAACTATGTATTTCTTGATCTCTTTAGCTATGCTATAACTGATTATACTTCAATGGTTCATCATAAGACACTATGTAACTCTTTGATACTTTATTCTTAATGTTTATTGTACATTCATTCACATATCATGTCTTTAAATACATGGATTTAAACATTTTAGACACACGTACTATATCTTATATTGGTGAGGTAAAAAGAGAAGTTAATGGATACATGATGTCTATCACACTTATAGACTAACTATTACGTGATGTAAAAAGAGAAGTTAATTACAAAAGAAGTAATTTGGTGCATAGGTTTAAATGGATACATGATGTCTATCACACTTATAGAGGTTTCATTCTCAAATTTGTCCAAATAACCTAAGTTGGAGGCACAACTATGTTACGGAGGTTCCATTCTTAAATATGTCCAAGTAACTTGAGTTTCAGATGTACAAATCAATTACAGACGTTTCATTCTAAAATCAGTCCAAGTATCATGAGACATGATGGCATAACTCAGTTATGAAGGTTCCATTTTTACACTTGTCTATGTATCTTGAGTTGCATAGGTGCAACTTATATACAGAGGCTTTATTTGAAACGAAGGCTTTATATCAACTTGTTTAAGTCTAGAGAGATGCAAAGGCTATACCTCACTTACATAGGTGTTGCACTTTCTCATTCATCATCAACTTTTAGTTACAAAGGTCATACTATCAATTATGGAGGTTATACCTTCGGTTACAAAAGTGTTATACTTTATTATTTATCAATGAATTTCTGTTGCATGGGTTATACTATTAGTTGTGAAGGTCATACTACCGATTACAAAAGAACTTTGCACATTTTGTTCAATTGCTTTAACACTTTTAACATCATATTATAATACAATAACATATCAAATGACTATCTTTTTTAGGTTTAATCATGTAATAGTACCATTATGCAAGAACATATATGCATAACACTACACAACCTTTTTTTATTTATCATATGAGTTCAAACTTAATGTTTAAATATCTATTAAACTTCCCAACACACATAAGAATACTAGCCTGAAAAATAAAACGATAGATTTAAGCTTAATGCTTAGAATGAATCTTTGATAAATAAATCAACAAAACCTTAGAATTGGGGGTTTTCATGTTTGGATCTATACATGCATTTAATGATTTAATCTTAATTGCCTAATCTAGTTATTATGGCTTCTTAGCATGATATATACTTAGATCTATAAGATTGGATGAAAAAAACCATATGTTTTTTAAGCATCCTCTATCAAAGTTCATGTTCTCTCAAATCGAAAGCATACACACACATGCTATTTTATTTCAAATAACATAGATTATAAGAAAGAAAGAGGGGTCGGATATATTTCTATTTATATGGGAAAATTTTAAGATTAGTTCCCTTTAACCATTTTTATTTCCTTCGCAGTCATCACGTTACGTATTTAACCTACAACTTTAAACTCGAGTTTTCTTTTCAAAAGTTTATGGTGTTACAAGGTAGTCCGACTTACACCTCTCCTTCAAGACAACCTTCATGCTTCACTTAATAAAAGTCTAGCTTCTAATGTCCTCAAACAAATCTTCTTGTGCAAATTGGTTTCCCCATGGTCTTTTAACTATGATATTATCTAACAACAACCATATTAAAGATTTCTTTCATTTTAAAATTAATTTAGTTATCATTAAATGCAAAATTTATTTAGCAATAAAAAAAATTTGCTAAAATAAATATTGTGGTTTGATTAGATTGTATGTTTGTCTCCAGGATTGAAAAACTACAAGGATAGTCTAAAGTTTTGTAAAATATTATAGAACTAGTCTCTACCGTTAAATGACTGTTAGTTTTTAGGGTAAAGTGGAGTTAAAGTTGTCATTTCACATTCTCTTATTTGTTAGTAAGTTAAAAAAAACTTTAAAAACACATTACTCATACAAAAGCCCAGTTGTTCGATGCTCAAAAACTAATTAAGGTTCTTTCAAATTTTGCTGCTCCTCTTCAATCTGCATAACCTGCACCTAATGATTTTAAACATGGTTGTCCTATATGTGCATAACAACTTGCAGATAATCATGGTTATGGCTGCAACTTTCATATGCATGAATTATAATATAAATTAAGCACGACTCTACTAACTAAATATGGATCCACTTTGTGAACATGACAAGTGGAATGAAGACCGAGCGGCGAAAGTTGAAAATGAGATTTTAGGTTTCTTAAAATATTAATGATAATATAAAGAGAATATGAAATAACAACTTTAACCCCATGAAAATTTTCATGCACTTAACTTAACGGTGGGGACTAATTCTGTAATATTTTACAAAACTTTGGATTATCTATAGAAGTTTGTAATCCTAAGGACCAAACATATAATCTGATCAAATCATATGGACTATTTTTTTAATTTTCTCTAGTAATAATTTATAAAGTTTTTATATTCTTGTAACATTCAATTATATGTAACTCTATCTTATTTAAAACTTATTTAGCATATAATTAAGTTTAAAGATATATTATAGATATACTCTATTTAATTTTATTTTTCTATTTCTTTTTATACATACATATAAAAACATAAAAAAAGATAAAAAAAAAATAAGATGTCCAAATAAAAAAAATGTTTTTATAACACCACCCTTTAAGTTAAGTTTATTTGTTTGTACTTGATGGCAAATAGTATGAAAATAATCCCGAAATGAGTTTGAACCCTAAAAACAAAAGACCGGTCAGGTGTTACTGTTGCTCACAAAAGTGGTTTTGTTCTTTCTTTTTCTCCACTCATTTGGTTACCCCCTCAGTTTTCCATCTGCCCCACCCCCTTCAATTCTCTCTCTCTCTCTCTCTCACACACACTCCCTCACTCTATTCTTTAAAGTTTAAACATATATTAATCTCCTCCATTACCATTACTATCTTTCTTTATTATTCTTCATCACATCTTTCTTCTTGTTTCTCTCCCCCCCTCTGATCTCTCCATCTATATCTACAATATTATTATTATTATCATCGATCATGTCAAACACCTTAGACCTCAGCTCCTCTTCCAACCCTTTCTCCTTGCAAAACCGACCGGACCTCCACCTGCAAATCCCACCGGACAACGAAGACGACAACAACCAGCACACCCCAGGCTCCGGCGACGTCGTCGGCCGCCGCCCCCGCGGCCGCCCTCCGGGGTCCAAGAACAAGCCGAAGCCGCCGGTGATCATCACCAGAGAAAGCGCCAACACACTAAGAGCACACATCCTTGAGATCAGCAACGGCTGCGATGTCTTCGACTCCATCGCTTCTTACGCTAGAAAGCGTCAACGAGGGATTTGTATTGTCAGCGGCACCGGGACGGTCAACAACGTCAGCCTACGGCAGCCCGCAGCCGCCGGATCTGTGCTCACGCTTCATGGTCGGTTTGAAATACTCTCGCTTTCGGGGTCTTTCTTGCCGCCGCCGGCGCCGCCGGGGGCTACCAGCTTGACTATCTACTTGGCCGGAGGGCAAGGGCAAGTGGTCGGTGGGAATGTGGTCGGAGCTCTGATCGCCTCCGGGCCGGTGATTGTTATCGCAGCTTCTTTCACCAACGTGGCGTATGAGCGGCTGCCGCTGGACGATCAGGAGGCGGCGGGTGGTGGCGGAGGAGGAGGAGGAGACGGTGGCGATGGGAACGGAGGAGGAGTGTTTCCGGTTGACCCTTCGTCGATGGGTTTACCTTTCTTTAATGTACCGGGTAACGTGCAGTTACCCGTTGAGGGCGGGGGTTGGGCCGCGGGCAACATGGCTACCCGCAGCCCGTTCTGACCGACCGACCGACTCAAAAGAAGTAAAGTGTGTTCTCGTCGGTACTAAGAGATCCATGAATCATGTACAATAACCTCCCTTCCCTTCCCTTCCATCTATTTTTCATTTCAACCTAGATGATATGCATGATTGCTTATTTGAATCCATTTAGCTCTCTAAAGATTTGAATTCGGCTGATGCTATTGTATGTGCTGCACCCCTTGCACGCGTTTGTTATGATCAATCAATACCAGTATCAGTTATGTTAGTTTGTTATTTATCCATCTTTGAGATAATGAAAGTAGGCAAGGAGATCATTTCATTAGCTTCAGAAATTGTTTGTAATTCTGTGTTTCATTCTACCTATAGTCTTCATCTTTTGATTTTTAGGGTTATTTTAAGCAATGAGTAAAAGGTTCATTTCAATGTCTTTATTAATTAGTTTTTAACACAATCTTATTTGATCGATCTACTTGATTTTAAATTTCTGTTTTATTATACAGTTTAAAAAATATACATGTAAAGTTCAAGTTGGACACTATATTCATCTAAATCTTCTTTATTTTTTAGTTAAAAAATAATAAAAATATTCATTAGTTATTGACCAGGACAACGTTAATTACTACAATCGATATAAATTAGAACACGGACGTCTTATCTGGAGCTAAGTAAATCCTAGATGTGTAATCAATATGTCTATTCAAAAGAATCATTAGCTCCATCACAATTACCTAGTTCTATGCTATGTTAATTAGTGCCGTAATTAGTATTTTGATCTTCAAAAACTGTCAAATGATGTTGTTTATTTACTTATATTTGAAAGCTTAATTACCACACCATCTAATTAAACACGCTTCGTGAGGGATAGATCCCGGGATCTCAACGAAGAGACTTGTGCCTCTAGCATGCGGGTTTTGTTTATTTGATTTCAATCATTTCATCCCAGTAGTTAATTAGCTAGAGACCTATTTCATATATTAATTCTTTCATAAATTAACAAATCAAGAGTTTAATGCAGTTCTAGTTATTCGTTACACAAACTAGTATAATTTAATTCAGAGGGATTATTGTTGTTGTTTTACAGTAGTGTCTAAACTATTGTTTATCATCAACTGCAGATTGAAACAACATAAATATTAAGGACATTTATTAACTCAAAAGTTAAGGCATAATGGCACTGAGGTTCTATCTAGGGTAGTTCCATCTTGTATTCTACAACTAAATTAACATGTATATTGATCTAATGTTCCCATGCATTGCCGCATTATGTTTAAGCAACATAGTTGTGCATGTATGATGTTTTTTATTAGCAAATCGTTTAGATAAGAACATTTCCAATTAATGTGGCACTATGTGGTCATATGTGACCAATATTGTGGTAGACTCGTAGAGATCGAGAGGCTACAGATGGGAAGACAGAGGTACTGCTTTGTCTGTGAGTTCTTCCGTTTGAGATGTTCTTACAACGATGCTTCATTAATTACCTCAATCTTCAAGGTATAGTTTTTTGCGCGACTACCAAAGGCCTATTCGATGACACCGACCCTAAAACAATATTTTGCTGTTTGCTGAGTGACTAGATCAGCATGACCACAGGTACATATTTTTAATGAACATCACATAAACTAGTAATTTTAGTGGATGCATGGGAAATCTATGTGTATATCAAGGAGGTAAAATTACTTCTGTTAGATTCTGAATAATTGAAGAGTCTATACATAAAATAATAATTGAACTCCTTTGATAATAATCATTTGGATACAGAAGTTTCCACAGACAAAAATAGTTGTGAGAAATCATAGATCCCCAGCTGTATGAACAGCTGAATTATAACTGAAAATGGCATAAAGATAGCCAAATTGGTGAGTTGTTGATGAAGCATATGCATTCATCTAATCAAGATAAGAGCCTAGGTAGATCGATTATTATAACTAGTATTAGTAATAATAATATTTTATTGAATAAGTACTCTAGCTGGTTGTCATTTAATAAATAGATCATTTATATGAATAAATATTAGGATCTAGAGTTATGTTTCATATAATTTACATTGGGGGAATTTTGTAATTGTAGTACAATTGCCATAAATAGAGGTTGAGGTTTGAATTATGTTTGTATATTTGATGTTGGTAGATGATTATGTATGATCGGGGAATCAACAACGCAAGCTACTGTGATATATATATCTTTTATGAGGAACAAACAACTTTATTTTCTTCTAAAGCAATTCATAGTGTTCTTAAAAGAATACATCATATGTAATATTTGATCTATCAACTTTTTGATTATACACATATAACCAACATGATAATATTCTCTTACGGACATAAACAAACAGTAGGTTAGTTTACCATTTGATAGTTTCATGCTTGATTTTAGAATATTGGCACAAATAAAAACAAAGATAACACTTGGTATTTAGTGGGAAGTATCATGATTTTTTTTATTAATATGAATAACAAAAGACCAAACCTAAAACTCTATACAATTATCCTCTTATATATTACGTATCACCTTAATTAGTATGAAATCATAGCTCAAACACAACTAGAATAAGAACTCATTCGCAGTCAAAACATTCAATAATTTCACAATACTTATATTAACTAACATATTCTATATACTAACTAATTTCCCCCTTATTTTTTTATTCACCCGTATACACCCTTATAAATCAAGATTAATTTCTAACACTTCAGGTTTTTCATTCTTCAAGCAAATGCTTTTCTAATTAAGCTAGTATACCTCACCACATGCACTGTTACATTAGCAAAGGCCGGGTTAGAATGAAGCTTAACCCGATGGAACATTAACTCTTTTATTATTATTAGTTGTTCAATTATAATACATAGACGTCAAACACATGTAATATCATGTATTATCATTAGCTAATGTTATAAATATATATGACAACTAACCCCACTAACCTTTTTTCCTAACTTCTTTGACGTGTCCAATGCTCCTATCTTCTTATATGAAAATTGAAAAGTATTGCTCTTCCTTAACAAAATTTTTGTAAAACTGTTCCAATTATCAAGTTCTACAAAGAGACTCTATTGTGTTAATGTTAGAGCCTAGGCCCTCTAAATTATTCAGGGCCTCAAACTTTTTTTTTTCAAATACATACCTAGATAATCCATATATCTTGTTTTAACTATAAAAATATCTAATTTAATATATACTAATTATAAACTTTACATTACATTGATTGTTCTACCATTAGCTTTAAAGATTGTACATATGCTTTGTCTTTATTTTCTTTCTTCTAATTTCTTTTTTTGTTTTAAACCATTCAACTATACATCTTTTATAATTTACCCCCTAAAGTTTTCTTATTTTTAACTTTCTTCTCTTATACATTTCATATTTTATAATTTTTTAGTTTTACATTCTGGTTTAAATTTTAAGAGTTAACATGCTGTAACATGTGTGTGTGGTTTATCATTGTTACACATTTTTTCTAGTTTAACGGCCATGTCGTAACATGTGGGTACTAGATCGATTTAGTTATTGTGTTTAATGTTTTACGTTTTCACATCTAATTTCCGTTCGGTTTTATTTATTTTTAATACAAGTTTTTCCGTTGTTGGTGGTCGCTGACAGTGATGTGACATTGATGCTAATTTGCAAAGTTTTACGCTCACACCATAACACGGGGGGGCTTAATACTACTTTAATATATATACCATAATTTAACAAAACAATTTAAGCCTGCTTTTACCATAGATTGTTCAATCATATTTTTCTAAATCCATTTTTAACAAGCTTCACAAAATATCCTAAGATCAATCATTGTTTATAACGATGTCCGTTAGAAAAAGGTTGTCGGTACTTACTTTGGCTTAGAACCTTAAAACATAAACATGTAAAATCCAGGTGTCTCCTTAAAAGGATTACAATAAGATCTTAATTCACCAAACATGAAATGAATGATTATTGGAAGGGTAGAAAATAATACAACTCAATATCTAATACACAATTATATAAATAAAATATTATCTCATTAATCACTAATTGCTTATAAGCTTTGCCAAACATAAACATGACAAGTATTGTAAAATACAAAAAAAAACATACATTTATACTAAAATAAAACTTCTCGTCCCAAGCATCAAGTTTTCGCCCTCAGATGTTTTCGCACAACTCTATCTTCTCGCATATATCACCACGTCTTCACATAAACTAAATTTGATTTTTCAAACTTCTAGATTTAACCTTTACAATTTCCCATAGGGTCGATGAATTAATTCTATTAGAAGTTCATATCATCATATTCATAGTCTTTGTCAAAAACATACATCACCTTTTCCAAATGCTTTGTTGATTAACCGGCTAAAGTGAGATATATGAAATATATAGACTCATCAGCTTCAATTGGATGTACTTGCAACTTCCTCAAATCAACTTTACCAAACTTCAACAAATTAATCAAATCTACTTAAAGCTCTTTATTCACTCGAAAGATAACTGCATGACCAATTTCTTTTTCACATACCTATCTCATCAGTTTAGGTAAACTGTTTACCATATTTGGAGTATGAATAGGAACTTTTCTCATAGTTTTTTAGATGTTTGTAAATGTTAGATTGGGTTTATGGATTAATAAGACTTCTCCTTTAATCAGAAGTTAACAAGTACAAAATCTAAGTTAACAACTTACTAACAAACACAAATACTTTGAATAAAGATAAAATACACAAGTTGTTTTTTCAAAGTATTCACTTGATGATTCTTTTGAGTATGAATGATACAATCGACACATGAACCAAGTGTCTTTATAAAGCTTGCCTCAACTATACTAGTGTGAAGACTTTATACTATGAAATCTAAGCAATAAGAATAAACTATTCTATCTTTAGAATGTATATCAAGACAGACAAATTAGCACATTAGAGTTAGGCAGCTTGAGTACTATGTTGTCTCCAAAAGACAAAACATAGCAGGTGTCAGTATATATAGTCTTGTCTTATGTAACAGTTGATCAACAACTCATGAAGTTTAATGTTGATCATCAACAATCAATCAATAACTCATATGTCAAATACTGATTTGCAGTTGTTCAACATATGCTTATCGACAGTCATTTAACATATGTGATTCGATAGTTGATTCAACACTTGATTGAATTTGGTAGTTAGTAGCCAGTGTTGAATTATTGAGTTTTAAGTAGCTTCATCCTGTTTATTGATCAACAAATTCCTCCTAGGATAATAACCAAAAATCTATCTTCATCCCCCTAGCATCTAATTAGTAGTAGTTTATATATGTACTCTCTTTAATCTCTTAAGGCATTTTCAAGAGGTAGATTAACCAAGCCTCTCATGATATGCCAAGATAGTCTAAAGAGATCATATTCTTTGACTTCTACTTTGCTAGAAGCATCATATGTTAGACATAAAGTATTGGTTGAGGAGTTGTAAATCCAATGTATAACTGGGTCATGAATACTCAAAGGAGTCACATATAGAACTTCTTATTTGTGTTTCCCTTGCTTAGCCTCATTTCCAAATTATATTCTTAGAATAACAACCATGGATTTGTACTTTGTTGCATGCCTTCATATTTTAAGTTTAAATTGAACATTCTTTCAAGTTTTCAATGTTGAGATGCTAAACTTCAGCTCAAAAGGATTTTGACTTGTTTTTTCTTTCTATGATGAACCTCTCTACTTTCAAGTCATAATCCCATTTGATGATGGTTGTATCATCATCCTCTGAGTCTTCCTCTTCCTCATATTGGAGAGTTCTTCTTTTTTCTTTGGATGATCCAAGACATATTAGATTATTTTAGTAACACTAATGATGATCATTTTATCTCCTAAATTATCATATTGGCTTTAACCAGGGGATAAACTATATTAGGAACTTGTTGGACTAATAACGACCCATGCTCAACCGTTTGAGTAGATTGAGAAATAATATGAGTTGATTATGGTTTACTACCGGTGCAGGTTCAATAAATGGTGTAGTTTTAGTAGTTTCATATTCTTGTGCCTTCTTTCTTTGACCTGAATCCTGTGTTGATATTTCTATATGAAATTTGTAAATCCTCATCGGTATCTTTTCTTGCTCCCTTGCCTTAAAACCATTACTTGGGTTTGTTAGTCTTAGTCTTGTTAAGTCAGTTATCTTAAACTGGTTTCATCATACCAGTTGATTTATGAGTAAGCTACCCTCTCAATCATTGATCTAGATATGAAGTAGATATTCTTATTCCAATCATATTCCCACTCTACTATTGGATCATAAGCTTACAATGAAGTTTCTGGGATCTCTTCACCAGGATCAGCTTTGACTAAGGTTATTACTTTTTAAGAAGTATTTTGGATGCATCATTCTTACATCCAAAGATACCGAAGTACATAGGAATTTGATCTAGAATGTCAACAAGTAGATCAAGTATTTCATTTTAAGGATCATAGTACATGATCTCTCTATTAGCCCTCTTGACATCAAATTTCTTCATCTTAGAGATGTACCTAGTAGCCAAGAGCTTGGTTCCTTTAATTATCTTCTCCTATACTTCTAGGTCAATAATCCTTGCCTTTATGATTCTATAAAGTTCTTTCTTTCTTGCAAGGATTGAGTAAATGGGATTATGGTCATAAGAAGTTGTTGACTTAGAGTCAGGGGGTGTTAGAGGCTCAGTCGGCAGATAGGAAGACCTTTAAATGACCTTCTTTGTTTGGGCATATTTTCTTTCCTATTGCTCCCTTGCTTCTTCAACCTTTGGGAGCTCTACAACTGAAACATTTTGTTTGATTCCTCTAATATTCAGATCAAAAGTTGACATACTCATTAGCCTACTTGTATACCAGAGAAGTCATAGTACTTGAGGAACTGCTTCATTTGTTGTTTATTCCTTAACTCTAGTTGAACATTTTCTTCTTGTTTTCTCTCTTACTCAGCCCTTTTTGTTCTAGCCAACTCAGTTGATCTTTCCATCTCAACATGAGTTTCTGCCATCAATTTGGATTTAATCGCAATAATGCTTCACTCCATGACTTCATCAAAGTTGAATCCCTTCAAATTAAGTTAAGATGCTAAAAGAAATTTTTCTTGATTTTTTTCAATATTCTAAGTGAAGATCATAGGTCTGGATTTGATAGTTGTGGTTGTTGGAGTTTGTTGAATGGTTGTCCTTTGGGTGCTTTCGACAGATGGCCTAGATAACTTAAATAGAACCCTTTTAACATCTATGCACTTTGGTTTAGGTGAAGCTTTTGATGTTGTTCTACCGGATTTACCACTAAAGTGGAATTCTTTTAGTGTAGTTCTTACACTTCTTGATTCTTTTTCATTTTTGATCAAAGAAATGATGTTCTTTTTAATAGAAGATTCGTGAGCTCTACATGCCTTTATTTCCTTAATATCTTCTTCAACCTTGCTTGCAAATACCTCCACCTTTTTAGTCACCAGAAATATTGCCTTATTTTTCTGTGACTCAATCTCAACTTCTTCGTCAGCATTCATAGGTCTCTTACCTTTGTAAAAGGTAAATATTGAAATAGGTTTGACTGCTAAAGATCTAGTACTTACACCTAATTCCTCACCAGCTGACTTAGGATCATTGACATTGGTTTGAGCTCTCTTAGCATCCTTAGTGACTTCTAGGCCATCTATTTCCACATTCACCTTAGAGTTAAGTAGGGTTTGAGTTTTAAAATTTGGTTGACCAAATATCACCTCAGTCGATTTTTTGGGTTTAGACTCAAGTGTGTTTTTTATGGTTTATAAAGTTGAGCTAGTTTGACATCAAGAGTCACCCCATACCTTTCCATGTGATCTTTTATAGTCTGGATGCATCTTGTATAAACCACCATTTTATGTGAGGATTCATGAGCTGAAGAAGCCTTTGGTCTAATACTTTCGGCAATTGGATTAGCAGTTGATTTGTTTATAATATTACTTCTTCAATAATTGTCTTGGGAGAGTCTTCAAGTCTAAGAACAAGCTCTCTCTTTGATGATTTCTCATCATATCTCTTTCTTTTAAGAGAGAGATCTTGGTTAGCCAATCTTTAGAGGATATCTTCAGCTTCTTTGAGCTCATCTTCCCCCTCAAGGTTATGGTCCATCAATTTATGTTTTTATTGTAGACCTTTCCCATCCACATGTGTGGAATCTTTGGGAGATTAGGTTCTAGGCTAAGCCTATTCACTTTCACCACCATATGTGGTTTCTTAGTGCCCTGGATTTCTTGCCTTAAGGAATGAATCCAAAGAGATATTCTCAAAGTGAGTTGTTGTGGTTGAGATCTTAAGGATGTTATATTTGTTCTGCTGATTAATTGACGGATAAGCAATAGAGAAAGCCTCTGACACATTGATCCTTTCTTTCCTAGGATTAATCTCTTGGGATAATATATATGGGTTAGATGTTTTTACAAACGCATAGGCTATAACCTTCCCTCTCTGCATTAACACGCACCCCAACCCCGAGTAGGAAGCATCAGAATAAACCACGAGATCTTTGCTTCCATCGGGTAATGATAGAACAGGAGCTTGAGTCAACCTCGCCTTCAGTTCATCGAATGCCTTCTCCTGAGCTTGACACCATATAAACTTTACATCCTTTCGGACAACTTGGTTAGTGGAAAAGCAATATTGGAATAGTCTTGGATAAACCTTCTATAGTAGCCTGCCAAACCCAAGAAGCTACGAATTTCAGATGGTGTCTTTGGTGACTTCCATTGCATAACCGCCTCCACTTTTTCTGGGTCCACCATGATCCCATCAGGATTCACCACATGACCCAAGAACTGAACTTCACGCAACCAAAATGCGCACTTGGAGAATTTAGCAAACAACTTCTCCTTTCTCAACGTCTCCAAAACCTCTCGAATGTGACCAGCATGCTCAATCTCGCTCTTGGAATAAATCAAGATATCATCAATGAACACAATCACTGATTTGTCCAACATCGGCCGACACACCCGATTCATCAGATCCATAAAAGAAGCTGGCGCATTGGTCAAACCAAAAGACATGACCAGAAACTCGTAGTGACAATAGTGCGTGCGAATAACTGTTTTAGGGATGTCTTGTTCCTTTTCCTTCAACTGATGGTAGCCCGATCGGAGATCTATTCTTGAAAACCAACTGGCACCTTGAAGTTGATCAAACAAATCATCAATCCTTGGTAAGGGGTATCAGTTCTTCACTGTCAACTTATTCAGCTCACGGTAGTCAATGCACATCCTCATACTACCGTCTTTCTTCTTTACAAACAGGACCGGAGCACCCCAAGGAGAGATAATCGGTCTAATGAACCCCTTGTCAAGCAACTCCTGTAGTTGTTCCATCAACTCCTTCATCTCTGTTGGAGCTAACCCATACGGTGCCTTCACAACAAGTTGGGCACCCGGTATCAAGTCAATCTGGAACTCGATCTCACGGTCAGGTGACACTCCTGTAAGTCTTTTGGGAATACGTCTGGAAAGTCACACACAACTGGTACATCGGATAGTTGTGGTGTTGGCGTATCCACATCCTTTACATAGGCCAAGTAAGCACTACACCCACGCCTCATACACCTTTCCACCACCACCATCAAAATCACCTTTGGAATCGTCGTGACTCGATCCCTATAAACCATTACCAAACTCCCGTCAGGCGCTATCAACCGAATCATCTTCTTGCGACACACAATATTCGCCTTGGAGTCCGCCAGCCAATCCATCCCAAGTACCAAATCAAAACCACCTAAGGTCATCACAAACGGTCTAATAGGAAACT
>BJCM01085868.1:0-10457 GCA_018326385.1 Flaveria bidentis
AAGTGGTCTTTACTTTATTCTTCTAAGACTTGAACTTCGGAAGTATGCACTTGTCTTCGAAAGTAGAGTTCTGTCTTCGGAAGTTGATCTTCTACTTTGTCTTCGGAAGAACTCTACAACCTTCGGAAGTTCCATGATAAGCTTCGGAAGCCTTTGCATGCAGCACCAAAATAACTTAAGTGATATAGTTTTGGTTGCATTAGCCTTCTTCTTGATCCAACAGCATTCCTTTACATTGTCAGCGTCGGTTGCGAACTTCATACACTTAGTAATTTGTTTAGTAGACTAGGTATTAACTGATATTATTTTGTTTACTGTATCAGTTTACTATTATGTTCTGTTTATTAAAACTTGTGAACTTATCAAACTTGTGTTGACACTTTAGTATGTTTCTTTCAGGTTCTTAAGGTGCGCACGAATAGGATAATCTCATATTGCATTCATTATCGTAGAGTTTAATGAACGATTTATATTTTCTACAAACTATATTTATTTGGTTTGTGCGTGTTTGCACCGTTTGAATAATGAATTTATATGCTTCCGCATTACTTTTCATGTTTTCGTATTAAACTCTAATTTTGAGAAACTTTATTTTTAATTAGAAATTATGTTGTGTTAAATGTTGCGTCGTTTGGTATAACTAATGACTAAGATTCTGGTATGTCATGCGTCTAACGGTATTACCCCATTTGTGGACATTGAGGGTGTGACAGTTTTGTAAGGCAAGCTTAGTGGATTATTCTATTTAACGATTCTCACTACAATTCAAAGAGTACGAATGACAGTTTTTAAAATTACAGCTTTCAAGTTGTTCAATGAAGCTTTCTTATGGGAGCTTTCTTATGTGAGCTTATAGTAAATAAGTCAGTCAATCTCTTACCTTCCGGATCTAATTATATACCTTACTGTTATTATTTTTCCATGATAAGGAATGTATAAATTATAATACATGACTAGGTCTGCGAGATGGGTGCATGTATAGGAGAATATAATTTAATTACTAGAAGTAAAAGATTTCTATCATAATGTTAAGTAATAAAATCTTACTGGCATATGGAATATATTTAAAATTTTAGGTTATGAATCCTTAAAGGATTGAGATTTCAATAGAAGATGAAAGGTAATGTAAAAATTTTTGGTAGTTACAATTGAAGATTATCAACAGATGAGTTGGGAATTTTATATGTTAGATAACACATACATATGTTGGACTTAAAGTAAATGCGTGTATTAAGTTTTCCTTTTTTCATTTTAAATTAAAGTAACCAAAATATTCATATGGTAAATGCAGGAGCTGTGAAAACTATCTGAGTAGCTCTGCAATTTTTTAATTGATGTTAAATAATTATCTTAGTTTCTAATATTAAATATCATATGACTATTTTTACTCATCGAGATTAAACTAACTTGCTTTTTTTAGACTTAGAAATGAGGCTTAGGGTTTGTTGGTAAAGACATTATCAATGCGAGGGGAGTTTATAAACATCTATGCTGGAGAAGGTGATGTACTTGAGTTAGAAGTGTTATATCTTATTTTTTATTAGAAGGTAATGTATTTAAGTTATATGTGCACGTTACCTTGCATTCTTGACTTTATGCATACCCCTTCATTTGGAATACTTGCATGTAGCCATGTACTTTGTGAAATGCTATTAATAACCATATATACCCTCTCCACAAGGTATGCATACTTGTATAGTAGTTTCATTAGTATATCACTACTATGATTTTGTTTTTTGTTTTCTACTGTTTTTGTGTTAAACTATTGTTTAGGAACTTAAAGAAGCATTTGAAATATTCTGAAATAATGGGGTCGCCGGAACTTCAAGTGTAGACTTGCTTGCCACATTTTTGTGATAATATTCTTAAGAAGGGCAGAAGTGAGATTTGACTGATGAAGCATGTGAAGACAACCTGAGAAGTTATGTTCATTATTATAGCCAAATTTTGTAGGTACACTAGCTTATTTAAGTTCTGATGAAAATTAAGTGCCTGGAATAAGAAGGTTATTTGTGTTTTCATTCGACATTGAGATGTTGGAAAACAAATGGGTAGATTGGTTGGATTTGCTTTAATATTTATGTTGATACATACCTTTACTTTGTTGTTTTTGTGTTATGATAAATGACTCATATTAAAAGGAAACAGTGTCATTGAACTTGCGATTGGAATGGTTAATAGAAGGGGTTCAATGTGAAAATGTAATATTGTTGTGGCTGTTTAAGTATTTTCTAACCAACATATAGAAAGATGTTTATATATTTGATGAGTTTTGAGTTTATCATTTAGCGTTGTTAAGACGATTGATTCATTTTATAGTTCCTTCACTTTTTTTGTCATTTTTAAATTTATAGAACTAATAACTTTGGTTAAGCTGCTTGGCTACTGCGTTAAAGGAGCTCAAAGGTATATGACATTTGATAACTTTTATTCCAATCACTTGACTTTGACTTGAAATTCAAATTGCTTGTCTTTGGTTATTACTTTGGTTAAATGGATTTGTTTTATTCTATGTGGAAAGTGTTGGACCAATGGTAAACACAAGCATTAAATTAGGTTTTAGAATCCAATAGCTGCATAAATGTCAAAATGGATCAATTTGATTTATTTTTTTCAAAATTCTTAAAGGAAAGTTTCAAAGAAAAGGACGCAAGTCAAACAGGTCAAACTTGATGAAAGTTAAAAGCAGACAATCTCTTAATTTGTTTTTATCTAAAGATCAAGAGTATTATTGTAATAACATTATAGTTATTAGTTTATATACTACTATTTTTTTAAAAGAAGTTTATGTCTCAATCTGATCTGTTTTGACTTTACTAAAAGTGATCTGTTTTTACATGAATTTGGTTATGACCCGAGACCCATCCATTTTGTCACTTTTATTAATAGCAAGGAGGATCATCTCATGTTTTGATCACCTGTGTTGTTTCATGTAATACAAGTATATATGAGCTAAATATTATGTTTTACCGGTCATATTTTTACCTTGAATCAGAACTAACTAAATATCATTTTGTTACTTTATTTTATAATAACAATATTCTTATGAATATAGCATTATATCTAAAAAGTACATATGATGACCACATTAAACATGTCTTTAAATAAATACTTTAATATTTTTTTCTTGTAACAAATATGCAAAATGTGGCAATCAATATGTTATTACCAAGCTTAGCAAATGAGGCTTCCATGAAAGAGGCTATTTACATGTGTGATATGTGCCAACATTTTTTGCCATGTTCTTGTCATCTTGTGAGCTTTTGTTTCTCTAACTAATTGTTATTTTCATCTTCTTTCTTGTGGATTGGGTTGAAAAGAACAATAAAGTATTTATGTTACTTTCAAACACAATGGACAATTGTATATAACACTATCAACAATTAAAATTATAATGGAGCAAAGTTTCAAATTTTTTTATTAAAATGATAGAGAAACATTTGTATGCAAATAAATATTTAAAGATTTTAGATTATGTACGTACTTATTTATTTGAAATTATTTTCACCAATTTCTTGACGACATATTATTGTTTTAACCAACCGTGTATCACACAGGTACTAAATTAATGTAAATATATAGATAAAGATGTAGAATAAGGTTATGAATACTCTAATATACACATCTTCCTTGCTTCTTGTGATCTCACCCCACTCTAACTAATACACGTTTTTTTTTCTTTTTCATTTCAATGTTTATCCATGAAATTTAAATCTTAAAGTTTTTTGTAAGTAAAACCAATTATTTTAGGAAGACGATTTAAATACAAATTAAACCCATAATTTTCGAATCTTTAAAAATCATCCATCATCTTTAACCTTTCAAAGTTTTTGCCAATTCTCGTTTTAAACTCCAGCAACCATCTTTTACCTATAAGACAACAAAACCCATTCATATTAAACTCTATTCCATCAAAACGAGTGTTACGCAAAAAGACGTACTAAATGCATGATATGTAATATATGCTAAAACAATGATAAATAATGTCTAAAAATACTACTGTCACACGACTTGCCCCAAAGGACGTTAACAATATTCCTTGCTTAAGCTCTTGTACTTGACATCTTCACCTTGCACAATTTACGACTACTCCCAAGTACAAGCCGCTCAGCTTTTACTTAATGCTCCTCTTTAACCGTTTGCATCGCTACAAAGGTCAAATTTAGGCCGACTTGGTTGAATTAAGTGTTGCACGAATGTTTGAAACGATAAGCCTATAACAAGTTGTACCAATGCCACATTTGATCCTTTGGACTCTTTAGTATGTTAATGTCACTGTGTACAATACAAAAGAAAACAAGAACTACAAACAACCGACTTTTGCTCAGGATATAGATTTTCCTCCAAGAGAAAGAACAAGTTTATGCCAAAAGCCAAAGATCCTTTTAAGGTGTGTCACACAAACAGGCACGCATGGATTTTCAACATGTAAACACATATATCCAACCTTTTTAATTATGATGGCGGAAACATCCTTTTGACTCTTACAAGTAACAGTTAACTGTAATTATCCCTACTAGCTAGTTACATTATACACAAGCAAACACAAAATTCGTTAACAAGTTTATTCAGAAATTCTTTTAGTAAGATATATCTTACAAGAAGCTGCAAATTATGTTACACATGGAGGTTGCCTTTTTCCTGGAACTCCTGAAATCACCTGCCCATGATATAAACCAAGAAACTAGTACTATGATAGAAACATAATTCAAAAAATTCAAATGAGACAACTTAAACAATATAGGAACCTTTTTAAACTAATGCGAGCGAACTACCTAGCTGCTTTTTCTACGTTCTCTTTCTCCTTCCACGAGTCTGCAATACGAATCCAAGCTCATCAGTTATGTGACTGTAATAAAAACATATAAAGGTTTTTAGATTGAAAAACACATTTTTGAAAAGAAAACCACCTGTTTTGAAGGAACATCATGATTAATTGTAGAGATAGGTTCTGGCTGATACGGTATACCCACAGGAACCAAAGTGCCACCAACCTAAAGGACCAATGAAACGGTATTAGAAACACTGCTTACTGCCCATTAATTTTGTATATTCATGTTCCAGAACTGATATAAATTTACAGGTTGATCACAAACTTTGATATCATTATGAAAATTTGCTCCAGGGGAAGCCTTATGCATGTTAGCCATCATTGACATCATGGCAGACATCTGTGCAGCCATCTGTGAGCAAATTTCCTCAACTGAAGCAAGTTTCTCCTTCATTTCAACAACCTCTGCATTCTTCTCCTTAACCATCCTCAAAGCCTCAGCACGAGTAGGAGTTTCAGACCAAGCACGAGAAGAGGTAGCATTTAATCCAAGTAGGGACACACCACCTTTTCTATCCGCTCCCATTACACGATTGTAGGCGTCATCTTGAGGTTCGTTTTTGTTAATCCTTGCTTGTTCCTTATAGGTTTCTGATTCACAAAGTTGAGACTACAACAAAGATCCGAGAGATAAGAAAACACGTCATAGGATATAAACAGTTTTTTGAGGTTTATTTGCATAAAATGACATAAGGTTATGACTCATACAATCACAGCAGCTGTTTCTTCATTCACAGGCTGGCCATTTTTGCGTGTGCGAGTCAATATAAATAGTTCAGCTCGCGAAGGCTCCTTCCCATCAGGCCTTTTTGCTTTCTGTCATGGTTAAACAGATCCATTAATCACCATTCTACTGGTTTCTATATATAAAACCGAAAAAAAGAATGTTAATATAAATAAGTATAATTTACCTCCTCCTCACGTATTCTAGCAAAGCTTTTTTTGCCTGAGGTGTGGCTGAACCTTTGCTTTGCACGATTGGCCTTATTTTTGGCGCTGATATGCTGCAATGTTGTGGGAAAATACATCATTCACAGTCAAAGTTAAATTTTAGAAACTACAATTCAACTGGAAAGTGGAGACAAACCTGCCATTTTTCAGAGCTCCACTGAGAAACAAGGACTGACCACTGATCAGGAAGGACCCTCTCATCACAGTCAGCAAGCCGTTCTTCGTCAGTCATGTGTGTATCATAATGAGAAGCCTTAAGAAGGGACTTGAAATTTCTCCATTTAGTTCCAAGTGACATCAGCACCCAACTTCGACAACATGGGTCAATATCAAACTTTGTCTGTTGTGTAAGCAATAAATATATAATATAAGTAAATATGGCCAGAATACAGAAGGAAATAATAAGATAAATTAAAATGATAGATACCAGAACTTTCTGCCACATGTTTTCCTTGTTCTCTTCAGGCACTTTGCTCCAACTAGAATAAATAAGGGGAGCCAAGTTCCCATCACGTGCCGTTAGGCCTAAAAAGCTGGTTAATTGGGAAGCCTCACGACCTACAGGCTGCCCCAAATCATTGGTGACAATTTTGATCCGTCCAACTGTGTTTAATAATTTAAGGCATCGAGTGGGACCTCGACCTTGTCGCTTCTTTTGAATAGTTGTAGAATCTGTTTTCAGCCAGTTATGGTTTAACTAAGTCAGATATATGTTTTATTTCCCGTGTAGTCATATAAGCCCATTATGGATAATGAGGAGTACCAGTTGTAGGCTTATCCTGATCCGGGGACGACTCTGGTTGACTAGAGCTCTGCTGGGGTCGACCAGCCAGCATGTTTATAGGCATGGGATAATGTCCTGCTACTTGGTTACAACCAGCATTGTTTTGCTGCAATTGAGAAAGCATACTTGAATGTGGTGCAATTGGGTAGTCTTTTTCTATTTTCTTGTCTCTCAAGATAGAAAATTCTGTAGGGGCCACAACATTTAAATGTATTTGATCAGGATAAAACCATACTAATGGAAAAAAAACATGCCCATTAAAGGGGGCAGATACAAACCTTTGTGTTTTAATATATGAATACACATTTACAATTTTCTCTTGATATTGTAAATTCATCACATTGCCACTTTAATGTAAGGATTTTCTTGGTATTTAGTAGTCAAAAGAATTTCTAGATATGCAAAAATTGCACCTGATACAGGGAAGGGAACATATATAGTATTAAATTTTATGTCTTAAGTTTGTCAAACTAGACCTGCTTCAACAGTATTTGCATCTTCATATTCTGGTGCGTGATGTTCAGTGGAGCTCCACCCTTGCCTATGGTTTGGCAAAATTTTACCAACAACAGGAGTAACAGGGCTCTCTGAATGTTCCTCATTATGCATGCTGTGTTGCAGACTAGGTTCTGTTGGAAATTGCACATGTTAATATCCGTTATAAAAGAATAATAATCATAAAACTAATTATAGTACAAACTCCTAAAAGGAGTAGCATGTGTTACAAGTGCCCACATTACAGGATTGTAGGGAATGAGAATGAAAATGATCGAGCCCCTACCAACAATAGATGGTGATTGTTCTGTGTGTAATCCGGCTGCTACCCAATGCTTCATGAAAAATGTCTTGACCCGATTCATGAGCTCCAAAATGTGATCACCCTTTTTATTATACTTGACACAATTATGCCATATATATTGTACATCCTTAAACACATCTTCTGAATTCATGTACTTGAGACCACTTTGAAGGTTGTTGCATATTGTACTGAAATCCATAGGTGTGTCGATAACATCAAAGTAATCCTGACACAAGCTCCACCAAATTCACGATGGAAATTTATTGTATGAAACAAGAAACAAAAAAAAGTTGGTGGCTTTCTATCATAAGCTATATTTCTGAAGCATAACTAAGTCGGTAGACGAGTTACTTTTTAATGAGCATGAGTAACTAAATCAAGATTTTCTACAAGTTAACAGAAGTAATTTGAACTTATTCATTTATCACATTAGCATAGTGCAAATTCAAACAAAATTTTTTTTTGATGGGGAACAAGGACAACATCAATGGAATATTATAGTTGTTTAGTAAAAAAAACAAACTTCCCCAGAAACATGAGATGTCCATAGAACAATATAACAAACAGTTAAAATAATGGTTCCATAGATCCAAAGAGATATAACAAAAGACATCACCCGACAGTTTTAATGTAAAAACAAAAGTTTTGTAGAAAGAGTAACAATGAAATGCTAATTTACACTCAAACAATATACTTACAGGTATTTCAAGTGCAATGGGGTCTACAGGTCTGTTAAATGGATCAGCTGCATCCAAGTTCATGGTCTTTATAATTACCTAATATGAAAAATGGTAACTCTAAGTCTACTAGTATAAACACATGATGCACAATTTTTACAAAGATGCTACCATACTGTTAGGGCAGTGTTTAATTCCTGCTCCTTGTATTCTGTGTTTTGATGTAGAGGGCTTTTGTTTCCCTCAAGGCAACTGTCCACATGAGGTTGAGCCATTTTTCCATTGCCAATTGGGTTATCAACCAAGCTTCTTGACAAGTTAGCTAGACCACCTGCTTCCTTAGACATCTCTTTAATGATTGAAACAATCATTTCACGCAATGCGTTTGGATATTTTTCAATAGGAAGTGAGGTGGCATTTTCATCTGTTCTCTCATTAGATAAAGATTGGGCTATAGGTGGATCAATCACATTGGTCTCAGGTTTTCCTGCTTCATAATCCATCACACCATTTTGATGTTTATTCTTGTCCATGGTCATTTTATGTTTCTGCCCCCCAATTGCACGTTTTCGCTTCATTGTTATCTGTCTTGTAACTCTGACCAAGCCAAAATTCTCATGAGTTTCAAGACATAGACAAGATCCGGCTTACGTTAGTCTATTTTTTCCTCTTCATATATTAACAAAAGAAACAGGATCGATCAGCCAGTTTGAAAAATATCGATTAACAGAACAATAGAACACATAGCTAACAAGCCTTTAGATTACTATTGCAGATTACCAACTTTATTCAACTTTCTTATCTCTGTAATACACTCCAAACTTATGTCCAGTATTATAAATGCTCAACTTCATAAATTATAGAATCATGTAGACCAATTTAGCATGTCATGTACTCAGATATGTAGCTGACAAGCTAATTCATGTGCCTAAAACAACTAATTTGTTTCAAATCATATCAAGCTGATAATCTATAGCTTCCAAAGTAAACTATTTTTTCTCTTTTGCAATTGATCAGTTGCAATGAAAACTAAAAAGCACATGTGCATAAAGGCGCACATACACAGTACCTTATGTCCTAAAATGCAGTCATTAAAATCAATCATCATGAAGTTCCTCAAGAGACATGCAGGAATCGGGATGCCCAAACCTCAGTATATTTTAGCTTCTAAAATGAAAGATTTTATCACATTACATATCTAAAAATCAAATTAGCTAAGCTACTGGACAATGAAACTTCAAATTTCATGAAATTTGAAACTAAAGAAGCACTTTAGTTAACAGAGTATCAAAGATTATTTCATTCAAACACTGATACAAATCATCCACTAACCGAACCTCAGGGTTTGAACATAAACATCTATGCAGAAAGATCAACTATATGGCAGAGCAAAACAACCCATATAAATTCAATACACCACAAGCAATTCCAAACATTAATACGAGCTGAATTGTCCCAATTTCTCACTGATCGTAAACTTTCTTTTGGTGATTCATGATCATCCCATACAGGTGAAAATAGCACATGCAATTATTAGTGAATGCACCGTCAACCGATTGTTATCTTTTGTTCGAAATTAAGCAAAAGCAAAGTTAAAGAATTGATTGAACAGAGCCATTAAGAAGTGATTATGATACAAATGGAGTATGCGGAATGATAAAGCCTAGTGGAATGTAATGGTGAAGGTAGAAGACTGAAGTGTATACCTCTGTTAGGGTTTTCTCGGCGACTTTGTGGGTGTCAAGAATGATAAAAGTAGGTATCGTCTAATTACATTTGGTTTTTACTTTTTAGCTACGGTCGCTTCAATATCCCCCCTTTCTTGACGCCTCTAATATTCCCATTAAACGTTTATACAAAATACGAAATTAGTTTTTATAACTGCATCTGACGTTGTCACACCCTGTTAACCGGGTCTGACCGTGACATCATCACAATGCAGCGGAAAATAAATAAACCCAAAATTATCATTACATAATTCTCAAATATTCATATGATAGATTGTCTAAAATATCCGAATAATACACATTTATCTAATTGTTCATAAACAGAAAGGTGGATACGGCGGTGGCTAAGTTTCCAAGGGTCCATCTAAGACGGTACCTATCCTTTTGACACCTGTCAATTACACATTACCTGAAATACACACCTAAAATACGTCAACATAATGTTAGTGAGCCCATAAGTTTATGACACGTTACCTTTCATGACATATTTAATATTCAATGATTTAATAATGACAACAACCATAATACACTATAGAATGTATCACAATCAATCCTGACCCAAACTTTCTGACCGAGTACTAAAATATCCCCTAACCCATTACCACCAGATTGTTGGGTTTAAATGTGCCATTCTAACCACGGTTAAAAGACACTAATTTGTGACACGTCGATTATTGAATCTCAAGGG
>BJCM01085869.1:0-10974 GCA_018326385.1 Flaveria bidentis
TTATAAATTGTTATAAATTGTTTAAATTATATACATGTTAAAATTTTAATTAAAAGTTTAAAAATTTCTTTGAATATAACAAAAATCAAAATTTAAAAAAAAAAAAAACCGGTTTGGGCCGAACCGGTTTGGGCCCGAACCGGTTCCAAACCGACCCAAACCGACCCAAACCGGTTTGATAGGTTCGGGTTTTTAGGTTTTGAAACCGGTTTGGACCCGAACCGGTTTCGGGCCAAACCGGTTTTGACCAAAATTGACCAAACCGGTTTCGGTTTGGGACCCGAACCGGTTTGGGCCCCCGAACCGGTTTGTACAAGTCTAGATAAGTATATATGCTATTAAAAAGTTTTAGCGGGAAAATATGTTTTTAACCCATTTATTAATTATGAGGTTTGCAAGGGGAATTTTACCAATTATGAAGTTTTTAATAAAGAAAAAAGGCAAATTAGTCATTACATAAATTACTTTTGATGAAAATGAGTAAATTTACCAATTATAATGTTTTGTAAAGGGATATATGCATTAAATTTTTTTGTTTGGGTATATATGTCATTAAAGAGTTGTAAAAGGGAAAATATATTTTTAACCCTTAATTTTTTTAGATTAAAGTAGTTTTTTAATAAATTAAGCAAGATATATTTTTACTAATTTTATTTCTAAGGAAATAAGTTTTCATAAAATTAGAAACTTTTTAGAGCATCGAACTCTTTTAAAAATACACAATATTTTATAATTGGTGTTTTTAAAGTTATGACATTTTTTAATATGTTTGCTTTGAAGTATGACATTTTTTAATATGTTTGCTTTGAAATAAAAATCTTATTATATTTACTATTAAAAAGATTTCAATCATATCTTATTTTAAAACATTAATTTATTATTAATAAATTTTTATTATATTTAATATGTTTTATTCGACCCGTGTAAATGACGGGTTTACTAAAACTAGTTAATTAATAAAATAAAACATAAAGAAATTGGAAACTAATTAAACATTAAGGGTTCGGGTCACAGGTGCGGTGCGGAGCCGCTGATCAAGTTGACCCAGTTTATAACGTTAGATTTGAAATTGCTACGACTAGCGTGGTCTGCAACACTCACGCCCACCCACTTGGGGCCCGATCGAGCCCCTTTGTTGCAGTGTTCGCGACCAAGTGGCTGGCCACGTGGGTGACACCCCTCCCTTCACGCCCCCATAGCATGTAGTCTAAGTCTTAAAATAGTCATGAGTATTTGGTAAACTAATAAAGAATCATATATCAACTTTAAAACATGCAATTATTACAATATCGTCGTCTTTATCGTAAAATTGATTTAAAACAAATCTACGCGTCATGAAAATGCAAACAATATTGAAGACAATCACAACCAACATCATAAACGAGATATCATATGTTTAGTAGGATGTATGAGATGGTGAGTTTTATGAGCAGTAAATAATGCTACATAAGTGTTACGTAGGAAGGTCCAATGCTCATTCACTCAAGGGTGTTATAGTAAGTGAGTGATTCATATCTTTTTTTTAAATAATTTATTAATTATTTTAAACGGCTACTTATTAAGTAAATATAAAATGGAGTCAACTATTGGATTGTTGTAGAGCTACGAGCAAAAGTGAGCTAACCCTACCAGCGTTCATGAAAACTCGGGCAACGATGATACGATATCTACATACGATAACATGAGCCGCTCCCCTTACGCTTTACACACAGCATGATGTGTACTCTTAGCTTCAAGTCAATGGGTTCTAAACAACATATTAATTAACAAAATTTTTTGCTTGGCTTTATATTAAAAACTCCAAGGCCTAGAAGAATTGAAGAGTTCGAAAAGAAAAGTTTAGAAGTAAACGGATTTGTGAGTTTGTCATGGATGTGATGCAAATACCTAAATTCACCAAACTCCGTAGTACCATACATGCCTCTTTTTGTGGAAAAAGAGGAGAAATTTTGGTATTTTTTAATCAACTGGTGATATATATAATATATATATAATATTTAGAAAATACAAAAATAAATATTCCCTTTCATTTGTACTATTTATTTTATGAACTTTTATTCATATAAATATATAAGATTATAATACTTCAAAATGATTTGAATTACATTTAATGTCTAATTACATACTTAGGAACCGTTCGGTTTGCAAATTGTTTTGCAAATAAATTGGAATTGGAATTTTATTAAATTTAATAAATAATAACGTATTTGGTTTGTTAATTTTGAATGAAATTGAAATATTATTTTAAAAATTCCATTGGAATGTTACACGTTTCATGGGATAAGTGAAAAAAATAGAAAAAAAAATCAATTTCAATTTTATCCATTGATCAACTAAACAAGATTTTAAATGAAATATTTTTCAATTCTAATTCTTTAATTCCTAAGAATCTTGTGAACCAAAGAGAGCCTAATATATAATAACTACTAGAAGAGCTAAAAAAATAAACATTTCTAAAGAAAATTAGAAAACCAGACAGTTTCGCAACGTAAGAGTAATAAGATATTAAAAATGATGAGTGTGAAAAAGGACATACGCAAGTACACAGAAACATAAGCTTGGAATGCCATAGCGGTGATTTCTTTGTAATATGGCTATACATAGGTGTGTCAAATTCTACAAATAATAGTTTTGTGATATTTTTATATTTTTATTATTTTATATGAACGTTTAGCCATAGAAACTAAATAAATTATAAAAGTTAAAGAACCGTATCATGACTGAGGAACAGTACTTGCACTGAAATCAGGTTGACAACAAAAAATGTATTTCCCCATTGCAAATTAAAATGCAAAATCTCTAAAAAAGATAAAAACGCAAAATTCCATGGCTGAGTACCACAGTTGACAGCTAAAAAATGTAGCACAGAGCCTTTGGTCAAAATTTAGAAACAAAATCTATTTGGGTACATTCAAAACCAAGAAAAACCTCAACCTCCACCTGCAACAATGATAGACTAAATCAAGTAAGCCACCTCCTAACTCGGCTTTCTCATGTTGCGGCCTGCGCGAATCACTTCATCGACAAGTAGCAGTTGTGATGCAATTACAGGCCTGCAAAAAACACCACAAAATTCAATTAAAATAAACTCAAACGTTTTGTAAAGATTTTCTAGCTGTTTGCATACCCTGAGTTGATAATTTGGCGCTTGACCGCATAATTATCATAGATTCCCTCCATCTGAGGGTCGATAGGATCCCCCGTGTTTTGATTTAGTCCAACGACGTTGCCATTGTCATGCTCGCCCTAATTAAGTTGTTTTAAGTAAGAACATATTGATAAACTGACATATTATATGAAAATCAGAAAAGAGATAGGAGAACTACAGTCAAAGAAATTATTATGTCTTGAGTGTCGAGTCCAGAATTTTCAGCCAACGTTTTTGGCACAATAAGAAGGGCATCCGCAAAAGCTTGAACCCCAAGTTGAGCACGCTGGTCGGAAGATTAAGCACCAAAATGTTAAAAAATAAAATAAAAATGCTTATATGGATCAAAACGGATTTAGACTATAACTGATGTATGGAAAAAGTTCAACTTACCCCTTTAACAGTTATTTTCACTTCATTAACCAGATGCTGTCGAGCAGCAACCTCAAAAGCACCAGCACCCTGATACACATAAAAATTGCAACTTACCAGGTTAAAAGCTTAATCTTGAATAAGTCAAAAGGTTAACAACATAACCAAACTCTTTGTAACAGAAATATTGAAACTTACCCTAACAACTGCTTCATCTTCAATCGTATTTTTGACTGCTCGCAAGCCATCTCTAACAGCATCCTTGATTTGTGCAATCGTGTGGTCATTTGGTCCTTCATGATATATGAAATATAATGAAAACCGAAATGCAAATCCCATACTAAAGCTAATTGGGAGCATAAAAAAATCAAAACATGTTAACTTTACCTTTGATTAAAATTGTACAAGAGTTTGGATGCTTTACATTCTCAACAAATGTATACTTTTCTTCCCCGAGAACATGCTCATAGACCAGCCCCGCCCAACCAAGGCAATCAGGGGTTAGATCATCCACAGAGTTCACAGCTTCCCCACCGCATGCCAAAACCAAACGCTCCATATTTCTCCTTTTGGCTCTTCTGAGAGCAACAATCTGAAGAATTCCCAATGCCAAGCCATAAACAACACATGAATCAAAAGCAGATTTTATCATAGATTAGATCTTAATATCAATCCATATGTTACTTACACCAGCCTTAGCAAGAAGATCCAAAGATGGAGGGTCAATGCCCTTCTGATTAATAACTACAAAGTTGTCTTCAGTACCATCACACACCTGACACCATGAGATCTATTAGAATTCAAACTTCCAACATAAACCTCTTCACCAGAAGAAATATTGTACCTTATTTTTTAAAGCAATGATTTTTCTCACTCTCTCATCAACAGACCGTCTCTCTGCAGCAACCATTGCTTCTCTCTGTTCAGCATTTGAGTAGAAAAATCCAGAATTTATTTCACTGAAAAATAAATACCAGACTAACTTAATAGTGATATAGGTTATGGATGCAAAAAGGTTCAATGAGCTGGTTCAATTTTAGATCAAAGAAAAGAATTATATATCAAATATAAAATTGTAACATGGTAAGAACAGTTTCAGAGGTACCTAACACATATTTTTACCTTTTTTCATACTCCAGAGATACATTACAGGTCAAGATGTGACAATTCTCGGCTCGCCTCTTCATATCGGGATGTCTGGACCCATGATCAAGAACAAGGCCGTCCACCTATAAAACAACATGATCAGAATTCAGAAACTAAAAAGAAATGATAGTCAATCTGGATAAGATAGTGATCACATATCACATACCAAGCGAGTGTCTACATCAAACTTGTGGCGCATGTGCATAATCTCAACCATAAAAAGATCAATAGCTTCCTCAGGCTTGCGGACACAAAGCACCTAGAAAAAACAAATACTGTTTAGCTGCAAGCCTGCAACCTACACAAAAACTTAACATATGTATCTATGTGGTAGATTTGAAAATGTAGAAATCTCACCGCTTTCACCACTATGTTCGTTAGTTGATCTGCTAAAGCTTCATACAACTGCACAACAATTTAGAATGAATATAAGACACACCGGAAATAGAATCAACCAAACAAAAACTGAACTGAAAGAAACAAAGAGTGTGTACATAGAAAATTATAATCACCTTAGTTCTTAAGGTTGTTCTTGCTACCATCATTAGCATCTCTATATCAGTCCCGTCGCTCATCAGTACAGGAGTCTTAAACTTTTCAAGAAATTCCAGTGTGGCCCTCTTGGCAATTTCAAAACCATCGACCACAACCCGTGGATGCATTCCTGCATAAACAGCAATAAAAAATATACATATTTTCCAGTTTCCACAATACTCAAATAATGATGGCAGCTACAATAATGCACTTAACTTTAAAACTTGAATTACAGTTTTGAACAATAAATACAATATTACTGGGTGGTGGATCCCTTATAAATGAAAAATTACACCTGGATGATGAAGGATGTTTCCTTTCATAAGCTTAGGTCCTTGTAATTAATCACAGAAACCCAGAAATAAATTGAAGGAAGATAAGAAACCTTCATCAATACAACGCTCAGCCTGTTTCATTAACTCGCCAATAAAAATGACTGTAGAAGTTGTTCCATCACCACTAATATCATCTTGAGCCACAGCTGTTCTTGCAATCATAATGGCAGTAGGATTTTGAATTTGCTGATACCATAGAAGAAAATAATATAAAAATATCAATCTTGATAAAAGAATCATGACAAATAAGGGGAACAAAAGGTGATGTCAAAAAAAATAATAAAAGGATAGTAATAACACAGAAAATCTGATGACACAATATAATTGAGCACCCGACTGATGCTTAACTTTCACAGGGCTTGTATTTATATCACTTTTTCACCTCAAGTATCCTTCACAATGAGCCAATGAACTCCTTCAAATTAGAATTCAAAACATGCGAGCTAAGTTGTTATATATCTCATTCTGAGTGCACAGACAATACACCCGTTTACTGTTGGAACTTCAATCTTGATTTTACACACAAAAAGGTTATTTTGGTTCCAGTTAAGATTGGAGGAGAAAAATCATAGATAATTGGCTGAAGGTTTAAAAGATCTGGAAGATTTGATTGATATATTTTGAATAATTAATAGAGATTTTATTTGTTATTTAAACAGGAATTGGAGTATGGTTAGGAGACTTGGTGATCAAGTCTGGTATAGTATAAATACAGGCATTGTATTGAGTTTTATTGGTGGTTTTGTTCTTGATAATATTGGACCTGTAAGTAGTGATTCGTTACATAAAACCATGGTATATTGTGTGATTGCTCAATCCAATTCTTCCAACAACAGGTATCAGAGCTAATGTTAAGCTCATACTCGATTACATGGCGAGAGGATGTTGACCAAGGGCAGAGGATCGGAGTATCAAGAATCAGATTTAGGACCGGTAGACAGTTGTTTAACCTTTCTTATAACAGTTCAGTGTTCGCATTTAATGGTTAATGGTTTAACAATCAGGCAGCGATTTGAAACTTGGGGCCAGTTGACATTTGTTTAACCTTTTTTTTATAAAAATGCAGCTACGTATACAAACTATATTCATGAGCCTTTTTTGTCTTTTTATAAGTTCTAGAACAAATTAATAATACTGAAAAGAAAATTAAAAAACCTGTTCAAACTCCCAAAGTCCCAAACCAATAAAGCCTACCCGGCAAACCACCCAACCCGCCCGGTTTAGTTTGTGGTTTCCCAAATCGCAGCTAGCCATTCAGCCCAAAGTTTTCACTATAATCAGTCATACTAAACAGTAAACACCCTATAACATCTAAGAAAACCTTATGTCACCAAAAAGATGACACTACTTGGTCACTTAACAGACATATAAATGTGCCAACAACAAACTACTCTCATCATGAACGTAATGTATGATTAACTAACCATTTCTTTCAATAAAGTGTTGCCATCTTTGGTTAACTTGATATCTCCAGCTCCTCCAACAAGCCTATAAACAGAATAACACAACAATAATAATTCAATACAAATCAAAACAACAATGAAAAACTTATGATACGGAAACCGGTGAGAATGAAAAACAGAAGCTAACATCTTAATGGTGCCTTTAGGGCCAAGGTTGCTCTTAAGAACATCTTGTAATCCCTTAGCGGCGTTAATGTTCATGTGAAGTGCAGCCGATTTGTTCAGCACTTCGGCATTAGGGTTCAGGACCCGCAGAGACATCTTCGATCCTGAGATTTTGGGGAATAAATGATAAAATCACGGGTTTACAGAGTGGGAAAAAGAAATGGTGTGAAGATGTATGGGAAAAATGTAGTGGATGCGAGAGGTTACCTTGGGTTAGGTGAAAGTAGAGTGGATCTTGCAGATGTGACGATGAAGAAGATGATGAAGGGGGAGAAAATGCGTCGGAGCGGGAGTTTTTTTAGAAGTGAAGTGGGAGTCGAGGGAAGAGAAGAATGTTGGCTTTTAGGTCTTTTTTTTTGTTTAGTTAACGCTGTTTAAATAGTTCGATACTCGAAATTCGTTCGAAGTCATTCGCAAAAAACTCGGATTTTTACTCGTTATAAATTTGGCTCGGTTGTAAATGAACCGAGCGGCTCGGTTCGGTTTGAAACCAAACCGAGCACGAGCAAAGGTACGCTTGCTCGGTTTCGCTTAATTATTTTTTAGTTTAGTTTTTATATATTTTATATTTGTTAATCTATTTAGTTATTTACCAATTACCATTACATTAATTCTTTAGTCAAAAAATCAACTGCTCTAAATGTAAAGCTTTAATTCACTGACCAAATCATCACTTCATATTTCAAAATCATTTCACCATTCCACTCATCAACACTTTCTAGTTGTCCCCCGTACCCCCCGCCTCCCTACTAACTGTCGAGGCGCTGCCTCCGGCACTCTGACATGTGACCCCACCCTTCGGAAATCTGACATGTAATAGTCTGACCGTGCATCCCACCTCTGACAACCGCCTCCGAAATCTGAAGTTCGAAGCACGACATTGCTCTGTTGTTCCTAATCGCTATATCTTGAGGTTAGATTTTTTTTATGATTTGGGTTCTTAAAAAACATTTGCACAAACATTGATGAAGATACTATAATTAGAGCTTGAACGCTGAAACTTTTGAATAAATTATTAGTTTTGTTTTAAATTATAATACGAAACCGAACAAAACCGAGCGCTCGGTTTAAAACCGAACCGAGTTCGAGCATGAAATTTGCGCTCAAATTTGTAAATTTAAAACCGAACCGAGCTGCTCGGTTTGAAATTGAACCGAGTTCCAGCGGAGCTGCGTTCGGTTCGGTTCGTGAACAACCCTATCAAACTTGTATTATCGTGGGTAGTTATAAGTGGTTGTAAGTGATGAAGGAAGAAAAATTATGTTGATTGTATCATGATTTTTTATATTTGTGGAAACACAGTATAACCCTCGTAAATATTTTAATATTTAAAAAAGTTTTTGTGAGAGGATATGAGAGAAAATGTAATGATAAAAATATAAAAATATTATTTAATTGAAAATAAATTGTAAAAAATAGTATTTTTTGTGTAAATATGAGGACAGGGATTGGGAAGCTAGTGAGAATGCCTTGGAGCATTCATAGTCTGTTCCTTAAATTAGTGTGATTGTATTTTTTATATTATATGGTATGGTTATAATTGGTTGTGAGTAAATTATAGGAGAAATTTAATGTTTAATCTCTTTTTTTTAATATTGTTCAAAACCCTATAATGTTTTTAATATTTGTATTATATATAAAACATATAAAAAAAATATTTTTAGATTTTATAAAACTAATAACAATTACTTTATACAATCATAATATACAACTTTTAGAGCATTCATTGTAGGCTCTTCGTTTTAAATGTGAGTGTGTACCTTGTATTTTGGAGAATGTGTTATTAGTGGTTGTGAAGTTATGGGAATATTTTATGGCGATTGTAATGTGATTCCTCATATTCAAGGAAACACGGTACAATCTCCGTAAAATTTTTAATATTTTTAAAAGTAGTTATGAGTGAATAAAAGGTAAAAGGTAATGAATGATAAAGATATTAAAATATTATTTAATTAAAATAAATAGTAAAAAAATAGTGTTTTTAAAGTAAATATGAGGATGAGATTAGGGAAACTAGTATGAATGCTCGGTAAAATAATATTTAGAGTAAATTACTATTTACGTCCATGAGGTTTGACAAAAATCATGGTTTCAGTTCAATAGTTCATTTATTACACTGACGATCCAATAGTTTCAAGTTTTGTATCAATTTCACCCAAGCCATTAACACCGTTAAAATATTTCTGTTAAGTTAGTGTAAATTTACAATATTACCCTTATAATTAAATAAAAAATAAAAAAAAATTATCAAATAACTATCACCATCATCTTGTTATCTTCATCATTAGATACCTACACCATATCCCATCCACCACCACCACCCACCACAACTACCATTCAAGACCACCATCATTAGAGTTCAAGACCCCCCACCCCCAACCCCAACACATCTCTCCCTCTATCATCTAAAAATCATGAACATCGCTCGTCACCTCTGACCACCATCGCCGCCTCCACCTCCGACCACCACCACCACTTCCACTCCGGATCACTCTAACCGCCACCTTATGCCACCACCCCATCTCTCTCTCTCTATCTCTCTCTATATCTCTTCACTCAAGACCTCCCAAAGCCCAATCTACCCCGCACAATCATCGCCCTCTCCAACCACCACCACCACCGTCGCATCATCGTGAACCAGAACCACCATCGTAAACCAAAACCATCGCCGCACCATCATACAACAGACCGTTGTAGCTCACCATCATACAACTGACCACCATCATGAAACTGAAGACAAAAATGGCGAAACCACTTGTCGCTCACCACCACCACCACAATCACCCACCACCTCTTTGTAGATCTTTATTGATCTATTGAAATCAAAAGAAGAAAGGGAGATGAAGATGAAAAACGATGAGAAGATGTTGATTGAAGCACGATGGTGTTGGTGGTGGGTAGCAATGAGGGACGGTTGTAGTGGCGGTAAAGGATGGTGGTAGTGGGGATGAGGGTTGGTTGGTGGTGGTGGTGGTGGTGATGGAGATGGGAAGAGAGATATTTGGGTCAAGGTTAAATGATAATGGTAGGTGATGATAATGGTTTTATTTTATTTTTAATCTACTAAAGGTAATATAGTAATTTAACATTAACTTAACAGGATTACACTAACAGAGTTAGTGGCTTGGGTGAAATTGAAACAAAACTTGAAACTATTGGACCGTCTGTGTAATAAATGAACTATTGGACTAAAATCGTGATTTTCGTCAAACCCCATGGATGAAAATAGTAATTTAATTAAATATTTATAATATTAATTACATATTACCCATTACAATTAGTTATGTAATAACCTTACACTTACTAACGCTTACATAAAACTGTATATTATCTAACCATAAACACATAAAAACATAATTTGTTTATAATTGCAACTATATATTTTAATCTATCATGTTTACAAAAAATAAACTACAATTATAACCAGTTTTTTTTTAACATTTTAGTGTAAATTTGTTGCTAAACTGATCTATATTTTACGATGTACAATAAGTTAATGCGTAAATGTAAAGTAGTTATGCAGAACCCATTTATTTAGTGTTTTAACATTTAGCTTATAAAAAATACAATAAAACTTTGTAAAAATATCACAAGAATAACAAAATATTTTAACCATGTGTAAGATGTAAAATGATGTCTCTTAGGTGCTGTTTGTTTTTTCTGCAGGAAAACGTCTGCAGTCTGCGGACCACATCTGCAGACATCTGCAGCAGAAGAGATGGACCAAATGTCTACAGTTTGCGAGTTAAAGACTGATTGTTTTTTTAAGAAAATGTCTGCAGTTGAAGGAGGGCCAAATGGGGTGGGGGAC
>BJCM01085870.1:0-14029 GCA_018326385.1 Flaveria bidentis
ATAAGTATTCTCTTGTTCTTGTAACTTAAAGCATGCTTTGTAACACTTGTAATAGAACCTGAGAAAGCAATATACTACAATCTTGAAAACCCATTTTCCTTGTGTTGTGTTCTTTGGTTCTGTCTCATATAATTACTTGTGTTCTTAGTGTCATCTCTTGTGGTTAATCCAGTTCACTGTTTGATTAAGTTTGAGTTGCTCTCCTCTTTGTGTTGTTGTGTTGTAAATTGCAAAGCCTTCAACGGTCCTGCAATTTTTCACTCCAAAAAGGTGTGAAATAATAAAAGAGGGGTATGAAAACTTACTTGATATATAAGTATGTAAGATGATAATAAGAATAAATGATGTTCCAACGAATTTCTTTACAAGGTACCTAAACGTATATATTACAAGATTAAGTTAAATAATAAGATTAATGATTTAACATGAACTAGGGTTTCGATAAGAATTTGGGGGTTTTTTATAAATAAATAAAGTTAGTTAATGAAATCATATATATGTTAGTTCAATAAAATAAAAGTACCATTTATGTAATTTTTAAAGGAATTAAATCCTTTATAATAATTTATAAAATTTAATTATAAAATGTATATAAATTCTATAATTATCATAATTAATCCTTTATAAACGATAACATATTGGCCAATAATAATTTAATAATTTAAACTATTATTTAAAGTCTATTTTTATAGAAATAAACTAAACATAATATTTGTTAATAATATTTTATAAAAAAATGTTAAAGTATTTGAAATGATAAATTCATAGAAAATAATTAGATAGCTTTAAAAATAAACAAATTTTACAAAACTAATTTTAAAAATTTTTAGAAATTCTTCTATATTTTTTTAAAGGCTGCAAAAGCCTAAAAAATGTTGAGGGTGCCCGGGTTCGAACCCGGGACCTCAAGGTGTGAATGAGAGCGTGTAACCAGTGAACCTGGGCCGCGACCGTGGTATGTCACGGTTTTTAAATTATATGATTCGATTAAGTTAATGAAATTAACATTGGGGGTTTTAATCCTTAAGTTAAATCGAGTCCAGAGACATATTTGATTACCTGGATTGATGTACCCTCAATGGATACAAGATGTAAACAAAACGCGACATAAAAAGGTTGGTTTCAGATGATTCTGATGATACTTAAATTAAACTCGTGGATAGCTTAAATTTATGTTCTTGATTCAAATCCCTTTACAATTTCAGTTTAGATTGATCGGGAAGTGGATTTAGATTAAGTTGCAGACTTGCGATGAAGAGAGAATCAAATGTAAAGTTTAACTGTGTTTTAGGTGGATTGAGTTCGACAAAAGCTTAGGATTAGCTTAACGTTCGATTAGGATCCATTTAATTCGGTTATTATTGAGTTTAAATGATTGAACAACTCTAAGGTTAAAGGTTTCGGTTATGCAATCGAATGAAGTTTGTAACCAGCGTTTAAACGCAATCAAAATGTATAACCACGTTCAAAACGTACTCTCGAATTTATTTGGAACGGTTTGGAGTCGAGATTTGTAGGGTTTTGATGATTTCGGGGCCGCCGGAGCACCACCAGAGTTGTCATCGGAAAAGCGGGGATAGAAAAAAGGGAAGGGGGTTGGGTTTTAAGGTTTTACACATTTAGTCCCTGAACTTTAAATTTTTATTACTTTATGCTAAAACTTTTATTTTAAGTTTTACAAATTGACACTAAGGCCCCCTCTACTTATTAAACTTTAAGTTTTAACATTAATCTATCTTGATAATTATTTAAGTTTTATAATTTATAAATTCCATTATTATTATCATTATTATTTTATTTTTAATATTATTATTATTTTTGTTGTTATGCCTTAAATGTGGACAAAGGTTAATATAACATGTAATATTTTTATAACCATTATTATTATGATTATTATTATTGCTATTATTTTTATTATCATAAATCAATATTACGTTTTATAATATTAAACAAATATGGTGATTACTATTACAATTATTATTATTTAATAACTAGATATATTAACTTCTAAATTAACTAAGAAACAAGCATAAATAAGCCCCCAAAGTTTCATAAATGACAACAAGATCCTTACAAGAATATAACAATGCTAACATTTATTTAACGAAAAACATGAAAGGTTACATGGTATTCTTCCAAAGCTTTTTTTCTTTTCAGAAGAGACCTTCACCACCTTTTCTTCCGAAGTAGTCTTCTTCTGGGATGGTTTCAAGGGTCTCTCTTGTTTCTCCGAGTCTTGACAACATTACCTTCCGAAACCATTTTCGTTTCGAAAGAAGGATTTTCTTCCGAAAGCAACCTCGCTTCGGAAACAAGTTTTCCCTTTTTGACCACTTGAACCATTTGATATGGTCCAAATGAGAAACCTTCGCTGACTTCTTCTCTTTTAACATTATTTGCATAATGTGTGGTAGCAGGGTTGTAGTAACAATCTTTACCCATATGGTTTTGCAGACCACACATTGTGCATGCAATGTTAGTCTTCTAGGAACTTGAAGATTGCATTTTCTTGTTCTTCTTTTCTTCATCTGCAATCTTTACCTTTAACTTGTGATCCTTTGGTAGGATAAGGGTGCTGGTACTACACACTTTTCTGAATCAGAGTTTCCTACCACTTGGAATCCAACAGATATGAACACACCCTTTTGCTTTGGGTCTATCTTTAGCTTGGGTTCAGCCACTTTCTTGGAAGTTTTTCTAGCTACCTTAGCTCGGCTTCTTCTGGCTTTGGTGGTCAGGGGTTGATCATCATCGGTAGGAGTGGGTAAGACTACCTGGTTCTTCCCTGTGATGGTCTCCAAACTAGCATCGTTCTTTGACTCGTAGGAAGGTGGGTCAGTAGATGGAACCTCTTGTTCTTCACTACCACACCTTGGTTGTCTAATATACTCATATGAATGTGGTGGAGCAATTTCATTGGTTCCCAACCCACCTTTGTTTTGATAATAAAGTTTTGAGTGAGAGGATGATGCAAGAATGTCTTGGAAGTTTTGCTCTGAGATAGCATGCTTCCTAGCTTGAGCCTCAGCTATGACAAGCTGGGCTTGACCCTCAAACAATTTAGATATTAAATCCTTGATTTGAGTCTTGTAGTTAGTATGTTCATGTTTTAACAAGGACACAGTTTTCTCTAACTCATCAATTTTCTTTTGATAGTTAGATTCAACCTTTTTAAATTAGATTTTAAGATGTTTAGAGACTCAATATCAAATTTAATTTCCATATTGTAGTATATAACTTAACCTTAGCAATACAAGCTAGAGTATAGATATTTTCATATAACTTGTTGTCATCTGTTCCAGTCATAAGTGCTTGAGTAGGGGTCACATCCTGTACCATAAAGCTCCAGTCAACTTCTTGAGCTACAGTTGTTGCTTCAGTCGACTTCCTAATGGATTTTGGTGTAGAGGGATGTGGGGAGGCATGTGAGTTTCCTAGATTTGAATTGGGAGCCTTACATTCCCTAGCAAAGTGACCAAGTTGGTTACAGCTGTAACATTTGGCCTTTGTTTTCTTAAACCTAAACTTGCTGTTAGTTGGGTTTTGAGGAAACTGCCTTCCAGTTCTTTTGTAGAACTTCTTTGCTCAGTAAGTCAGCAAAGCCATTTGTTGGACAATGTCCACATACTCCACATCATCTGGGCTAAAGCACTCTAGATCATCAAAGCAACACTCATAATCATTACAGAACCCACCTCTTGAGACAAAGGCACAAATGTCCTGAAAAGAGCCTTGTTGAGACCTTGGAGTCTTAGGGAATGTTATGTAGGGTCCTGAGGAGCAGGATGGCTGTTGAGCATATGTCAGGTACTGTTGAGGTTGAATGGGTATTGAGCCTTCAGCAACAATTAAAGTGTTGCTAGTTGGAAGGCTTGAAGGTCTGCTCATCTGATGGCCTTTCTTGTTGTCCATCTCTACACAGTATCCATCAAGGATGCCATATAGTTCAGTCATGGTGAGGGAGTTTAGGTTTACTGTTCTCTTGATAGAGAGACAGTGGAACGTCCACTCATTTAGGAGTGCACTCATTATTTTCGAGTGAGATATCTCAATTCAAGGGCAATTCCCACAGACTGAAGGGAAGAGATAAGATCCATGTACCTGAAGTATTTCTGGCTGAGGGTCTCTCCAACAATGTAGGTGAAATTCTCAAACTGTTGCTTTAGTGAATCTTTCTTTGAGTCATTAGAGCTAGAGTACATTTGAGATAATGCATCAAAAAGTTCTGTAGCTGAACTTCAGTGCTCAAACCCCACCATAATGGAGTTTGGTATAACAGTCATATGAACAGTCATGACACTACTGTCAATGTCCATCTTCTTCTGGTCTTCATCAGAGTAATCTTCAGTGGCTTTCTTTATCATGGCTCTATTTCCAACTGGGGCAGCAACCTTTGGTTTGTAGGGGCCATTGATAATGGATTGCCATATTTTTCCATCTTGATATCTGATGAAGCCTATTATATGACTGCTCCATGATCTAAAGTTTTCAGGGGTGATGATGTGGGCTTTAGTCATCGTCCCCATCTCAACTTCAGTCTTTTGAATGAGGGCCATTTTTGAGTGTGGTGAAAGGAGGAATGAAAAACATGTTGATTTGGATGGTAAGATCTCACAATCAAGAGCCTAAGAAGCACTGATACCAATTGCAGGATCGGTTTTGTGTCACTTAACACTTAATTTTTCTCTCAAGCTCACTTAATCACACATACTAGTTTAGATAAAGCAGAATCTCTTCTAAGAGTTGATGATAATATACTAAGTAACAAAGAACACAAAGAGATAATTTTCAAGGTACTTGTATATATTACTTCTCAACTCAAAGTATTATAAGACTCTTACAAGCATGTTACATGAGTTACCATGAGAAACTATATATACTATCACCTACAGCCGGATATACTTTGACACCAGTTGTGTGGGACCATTTAAGGGTGGTCACTTACAACATAACAACACAAAGAGGAGAGAATGCAATAACACTTAACAGATCAAATGGGGAACAAGAAACCGGTTTAAGTGATAAATAAGGAACACAAGTAATCAAGAGACAAAACAAGAACAGAACAACACAAGTATTGGTTTTCAAGGGTGATGTATATTTCTCTCTAATTCCTTACAAGTGTTTACAAAACAATGACAATAAGATATAAGGACCAGAGATACTTATACTACATCCTAGAGCCGGCCATACTTTGAAGGCCAGCTAGATACATGATCTAAACAAAAATCAAATCAATGTAGAGTCAAAAGGCAGATTGCCTTTTGACTAGTGACTATGACATGCCATAGCTCACATCCTAATAAGGATAAAAGTACATAAAGTAGAAAGTACAGACTCAAGACCTCAATGTACAGTTACCAAAAGCATGGACCTTTCACCAACTTATGTAAAGTTGGTGTCATATCAGAGTTGTAGCGGAAAGGTGGTCCAGCTTTATGGTAAAGGTACATCAGTTAATAACATGTGCTCAAAAGTCTTTGGAAGAAATCTATCTTTAGGAGTTGGCTTCGGAAGACTTTGTCTTTGAAGCTTCGGAAGACTTCATGTTTGGCTTCGGAAAATATTGGCTTTGGATTCAGAAGATTTCACACTTAGAATGTTTTCTAAGGAAGAGTGTGAAACTTCGGAAGCATTTTACTTCAGTATACTTATGCATGCATGCAGGTGAGGCTTTGGATGTTTTGGGTTGCATCAGCCTTATATGAAACCTTACAAACTCCCCCTAGGCTAATACTACCAAAACACTAGAAGACTTCAAATATAAACAGTCCTCCTCATGATAATGACTATCCCTTTCTTCATAAGATAATCAGGATCACTTAGACTCTCATAGTGTCTTCTCATATCAAAGAGTTTATGCAGATGTAGATTGAACATGTCTTGCCAGGAGTAGACATCTTTAACACCTTGATCTCTGATGACATGTCATCTTTTTGGATTTGTTGTGTATGTCCAGGATAAGATGGGTCTTCCTGATACTAGAGGAGCTACTTGAATTGGAGTTGGTATAGCTGCCTCTTGTTGCACATCCACATGATGTTCTGACTCATCTTAAGGTTTGGAGATGTATGATTCTTTCTTCTTCTTCTTTGGATTTGGTTTAGAAGCCATCCTTTTTCTCCTCTTTAAAATATTTAACTGAGAAGATTGGCCTGCAACACCTTGTTGATCTTCTTTATCTTTCTTAGTTGGATCTTCCCCTCTCACAGGTTTAGATTGAAAGGGGATAGAACCTTGCTGTGGATCAGAAGTAGAAGCTTGTTGATGCTCAGCAGGAGGTTAAGGTTGTGTTGTCTCGAATGGTTCAACCTTAACCTCCACTTCTTGAGGGACCTGGCTTGGTGGGGAGTGTAAGTTAGCTAGCTCTCCTCTTTGAATCTTCTACTTCATCACCCATATACGCTCATCCATAGTGGATAGAGACATGGGGCCAAGTCTCCTTCCGGAGAATCCATACAGCTTCAAGAAGCTCATCATCCTCTGCCTATCAGCAGACTTCTTCATACTCTTCTGGATGATGGCTCTTGACTTTGCAACCTCTTCCCTTAACCTCTTCTTTGTATTTTTTTCTTTGGTTCCTTCAAGCTCAAGCTATTTGAGGTACACGAACTCAATGTATTCAAAAGATAGGGAAAGAAGTGCATCTGCCTGATAGAGGCCTGTGGCACTCAGGTAGTTGATCATTTTGATCCTATCAGTTTTTTTGTCTACCTGAGGTTCTTGTGGAGCCACTTCCTCTTGTACAGGACTTTCTTGACCTGGAGAGAGGGTAGGCAATGCTTGTAGAGTCTTTTCTATCTTCTCTCTTATTTGATTTGAAGAAGTAATCTTGTATCCTCTAGCTCCTTTCTTTCCTTTGACAATCCAATGTCAGCCAATTCATTTAATTCATTTAAGGGGAGGGAGATGATATTATCAATATCATAGTTCCTGGTCTGCAAGTAGCTTATCCTGACTGCCCTCAACTCATCATCTTGAGTGTTTGGCCTGGGGGCAGCCCTGATAGCAGCTTCCATGAATCTAGCAGACCTTGTACAGGAAGTTTCTCCCCTTAGCTTCCTCTTCCTCTCTCTCCTCCTCCTCAATCTCCTCAGAAGTCATTTTTATTTTTCCTTTGTCACTCACAAACCTTTGTGGCTCAGGGTGGAGAGAGCTTTGGCTTTTATTGCTAGGTGTAGCCTCCAAACTCTGGCCCGATAGAGGTTGTGATGCACCTTCACCAGCAAGTGCTTCACTGAGGGAATGAATTGCTGAAGTAGTTGTAGGTGTGACAGGACTCTCAGGCTCTACCACTGGGCCTTCAGTCAAGATTTCCCTTTTGAATCTAATCTTAGGTTCAGCCTCAACATCTAATTGACCAATAGTATTACTTAATTGTCTTTGTCTCCTTCTTAGTCTGAACTTTTTAGTAATTCTATCTTGTATCCTTTGAGCCAGCCTGTCAGCTTGTCTAGATTGGCTTGGGTTGAGAAGTGGCATGCTGATAAGGTCAAGACCTTCATAGTAGTTCAAGGTCTGAAAGTTAAAAACTTCTTGCTGCCCTTGAACTCTTTGAAGAATAAGGGCTCTTCTTTTTGGCATCATACATCCACCCTATGATGTAGTTGGAAGTTCCTTGAGGTGGAGATGACACTGCCCTTGGTATTCCTTCCTCAAAAAGACTAAATGAAGGAGCCTATAGATTCCATATCATTGTGAATTTGAGGAAGTTGCTTAGTATGGACAATTGCAAGTGAGGATGGTGAGTCCTCAATATCCATACTCTATGAGGAACTCCCAGGTTCTATGTCTATGATTACTTTCTCCCCTTTTTGGTAGCATCACCCACTTGCATAAGTGGGCTAGTGGTGAGATCAATCACATTCACAGGTTCTTGTGGTCCTGTTTGAGCTCTTCTTAAAGGTCTCCCAACTAGTTGTTTTTTAAGATAAGATATCTCAAGTTGCTGATCATTGACCCTGTTTTGCATGGTAGTCACCTGAGAATCAAGGTGATTAATCTTGGAGACTAAATAGGTGCATGTTTTTAATAGTTTGTGCACCTTTAGTCTCAGATTCCCCTCATCTTCATCAGAAGAATCATTGGGGGATGAGAGAACTAGACCAAAGTCTTCTCTCTCACCACCAGCATGGAATTCTTGGCTGCTGGTTTTCCTCTGCTCATTGACATCCTCAAATGAAGTGTCAATAGGTTAAGTTACCATGGTTGAGGTATGAATGATGTAATCACTTGCTGAAGTGAGAACCTCTTCCATTTGGATCTCCCGAATAGATTTAGAAGGATCCACCTCAGTAATAGGTGACTGATGTGGGCTAGACAGAGGTGACTCATGAGCACTCATCTCTCTTTAAGTAGGGTAAGAGAAGAGAGACTCATGATACTCACTAAAACCTAAGTCTTCATCAGTAAAGAAGTCAAGATTGGGAATTAGTTGGTTTAAGTCTAAAGGCTAGGGATGGTAGATGTCCTATGAAGGTTGTTCATCTGATTGTAGAGACTCAGAATGAAGGCTTAAGGCTATTGGGCTTGGAGCTCATCAGTCTGAGCATGAGAAACCTCAGGACTGATAGTTGAAGAGATGGGAGTGGTTTGCTCCTCAAGAGAAGTGGGAGCTCTAGATTCCACTTCTTCCTGTGTGGGTAGTGATATGGGGGCCTGCACAGACTGAATAGCTTGTGCGTTTAGATCTTCTTTGGTAAGTAAGGGTGATTTATGGCTGTTTTGGAGGTTAAGATGTAGAAGGTGTGGGTTTAACACTGGATTGTGTTGCCAGGTTGTCACCTTGAGCAATGAGCTCTAACATTTTTGGGACCAGGGTTATTTCTACCCTAGAGAAGCTAACAGTTGGCTTCTTTAAGATTTTAAATATGTCGGGCTTCATCTGTCCCAATTTAAGAATATTATATGTTTCCCTCAACTGTGAGCCCAGTTCACAGTTGAGAATATGTTGATCATATCTAGGAAACATGTAATATTCTAAGGAGTCTAAGTTAGCAAGCAGGTTTCTAAAAACAAATTAAGAATACTTGAACTTGACCCCCTGAAGCATCCCATGTACTATAAAGGAGAGATCTTCAAGAATCTGGTCCTAACCCCCATGCTTGTTGGATAAGCTGTGAATGACCATATGTAATAGGTACTTCTACTGGGATGAGACCTTCCTTTTCCTGAAGGTCATTACAAAGAAATCCCCCTCATAGCCCATCTGCTGAAAGGATTGGTTAACATCTTGTTTAGGAAATGTCAATTCACCTTCATCATCATCCAGTTGAAGATGAGTATTTATGATGGCTGGAGTGATGAAGATTATCATCCCCTAAAATGTAGAAGACAGTTCCTTCTCCCCATCTAGAACAACCTCTTGATAGATTTTCCAGAAATCAAGCAGATGATCCTCATAAAGAATAGGATCAATGGTAAGGGAGGTGAAGTAGTTCGACAAAGCCAAGAATTAGCAAACCTCTTATAAGTGTGGATCTTTCTCAGAGTTTAATAGAGCAACCTGATTATGCTACCGGTGTAACTTCATAGAGAAATCAGGTTTATTTCTTCTATTAAGGTTGGCCATTTAGGAAAGCTTAATGGTGAAAAGAACGAAGGTGGTTGCAGAGAGAATTTTAGGAATTTAGGTTTGGAGGAAAGATGAAGATGATAAAAAAGAGGGGGGAACTATTGGGTTTATATATGAAATGGATATCAAACAAAGTTAATGAAAGAGGATAAACTTTGAAATCCGGATGTCGGTCCCACCTCTGAAAAAGACGTTTGCTTTTTGCTCAAAAAGTAGTTTCCTTGGAATTCGAAAATCTTCCGAAGGTAAATTTGTCTTCATTAGTTTTAATTAAAAAGCTTCCGAAGCCAAAATGACTTCGAAAGAATTTCCTGAGAGATTTGAAAATTTTTTGCTTTGGAAGAGAATTATGAGTCAAAAGTTTTATTAGCTAAGAATAAAGCTTCAGAGAGTTAATTTACTTCGGATGAAATTGTCCTTGAAATCATGTAAGTGCCTAGGAAAAAATTTTAAGCTTCTGAAGAGATTTCAAATATTTCTTCCGAAGGCAATTTACTTGGGCAGTTATTTGTTTTAAAGGCATAAGTTTCTTCCGAAGATAAAATTTATATCTTTCGAAGGATTTAAATCAACAAGATTTTCAAAAATCTAATGAAAGTATTTCTAAAAAGATTTGCATCCAGAGAAAACAAGAGCTTATGAAGGTGATGAAATAGACAACTTACGACACACAGATTTTAAGAAAAAGATATGAATTAGTTTTAAGAAAAAGCTACTCAGGGTTAATCATCCTAATAGCTTATATAAGATACTTAAATCTCTATTCATCAAAGGCTTTGGTGAACAAATCAGCATATTATTCATTTGTGTTAACTTTGACTAGTTTTATTAATCCCTTTTTAAAGTTATCTCTTATCAAATGAAACATGATATTGATGTGTTTTATCCTGGAGTGCTGTACTAGATTTTCAGTGATAGAGACAGCACTGTTGTTGTCTATGTGAATGGGAGTCTCCTTGAAGTTTAATCCATTGTCGAGCATCTAAGTTTGAATCCAAAGCACTTGAGCACAGCAGCTTGAAGTAGCAATGTATTCAGCTCAGCAGCTGATGCAGAGACAGGATTGCTTCTTGCATTGCCATGCGACAACCCTTCCATCAAGAAACTAACATCCCCTAGATGTAGACTTTGAAATCATATTGCAGCCACCATAATCACTATATGTATATGCATACAGATTGAAGTCAGAATTCTTGGAATACCAGAGGCCAAGTGTTGAGGCACCTTTGAGGTATCTTAGAATTCTCTTGACAGTGATGAGATATGACATCTTGGGGTTGGCTTGATATCTTGCACAAATACATGTGGCAAACATGATATCAGGCCTGCTAGTTGTAAGATGCATAAGAGACCCAATCATAGCCCTGTAAAAGTTTTCATCCACACACTCCCCCTCAAGATCAGACCCAAGGGAGTGGTTTCTTGCTATGGGTGTCTTAGCAATCTTACAATCAGTCATGTTAAACCTTTTAAGTATGTCCTTAACATACTTTGACTGACTTATGAAGATGCCATCTTCAACTTGCTTCACTTGAATTCCCAGAAAGAAATTGAGTTCCCCCATGGCACTCATTTCAAATCTGGCATTCATCAGCTTCTCAAAGTCTTTGTAGTGCCTTGGATTAGTTGAACCAAAGATGATATCATCTACATATACTTGAACTAGTATCAAGTCATTTCCTTGTCCTTTGATGAAGAGATTTCCATCTATAGTTACCTTTCTATATCCATGCTTGTAGAGATACTGAGATAGAGTCTCATACCACTTCCTTTGTGCTTGGTGCAGTCCATAAAGAGCTTTATCAAGCTTGCAGACATAATCAAGATTATCAGGATCTGCAAAACCAGATGGTTTCTTGACATACACCACTTCATCAATTACTCCATAGAGAAAAGCACACTTGACATTAAGTTGATAGACCTTGAAGTTTTTGGATGCAGCAAATGCCAAGAATATCCTAATAGCTTCTAGTCTTGCTACAGGAGCAAAGACATCAGTATAGTCAATTTCTTCTTCTTGTGTGTACCCTTGAACAACTAGTCTAGCTTTATTCTTGATGACAATTCCTCTATTATCTTTCATATTCCTAAACACCCATTTGGTTCCTATAGTAGTCTTCCCATGAGGAAGAGGACATAGGTTCCAAACCTTTTGCTTTTTGAATTGAAGCAGCTCTTCTTGCATAGCTTCAACCCAAATTCCATCCTTCAGAGCCTCATCAATCTTCTTGGGCTCTATCTGAGATAAGAAACAAGAGTGAAGACAAATATTTTCTTCATGAGATTGTCCTCTTGTTCTTACCCCTGAGACAACATCTCCAATGATGTCTTTCTCCCCCTTTTTGGTAGCATCACCCACTTGCATAGGTGAGCTAGAGGTTAGATCAATCACATTCACAGGTTCTTATGATCCTGGTTGAGCTTTTCTTAAAGGTCTCCCAGCTAGTTGTTCCTTAAGATAAGATATCTCAAGTTGTTGATCATTGACCCTGTTTTGCAGGGTAGTCACCTGAGATTCAAGGTGACTAACCTTGGAGACTAAATAGGTGCATGTTTTTGACAGTTTGTGCACCTTTAGTCTCAGATTCCCCTCATCTTCATCAGAAGAATCATTGGGGGATGAGAGAATTGGACCAAAGTCTTCTCTCTCACCACCAGCATGGAGTTCTTGGCTGTTGGTTTTCCTCTACTCATTGACATCCTCAAATGAAGTGTCAATGGGCTGAGTTGCCATGGTTGAGGTATGAATTATGTAATCACTTGTTAAAGTGAGAACCTCTTCCATATGGATCTCCTGAATAGATTCAGAAGGATCCACCTTAGTAATAGGTGACTGATGTGGGCTAGACAGAGGTGACTCAGGAGCACTCATCTCTCTTTGAATAGTGGAAGAGAAGAGAGACTTATGATACTCACTGAAACCTAAGTCTTCATCAGTATAGAAGTCAATGTTAGGAATTGGTTGGTTTAAGTCTAAAGGTTAGGGATGGTTTTCAAGGTTGGGAATTGGTTGGAAGAGCCACTATCAATGATCCAGACATTCTTGTTTGTCTTGAGCTGTTCCTGCACAAAGAAAATGATTAGTTACATTTAGAAACTCAAGCCTTATTGGTCTTGGGCTCAACAAAATAAGTAAAAGGTAATGAAACAGTAATAGATCCTATAGTTTTGCTTTGAGGATCTCTTGCTGTTGTTGATGGAGAACTTTCAGTCATTTGGTCTTTCTTTGTCTTCCACACCACCTTTGGAAGTTTGGACTTGACCTTCCACATTTCAGAAGCTTTTGTGACTTTGGAAGTTTTGATGACTAGACCTTCGGAAGATCCTACTAGCACTGCAGCAAACTTCAGTGATTTGGAAGTATTCATTTCTTTCGAGACCAAATTTTCTTCCGAAGGAAATTTTCCACTTGCCTTCTTTTTCATTTTGGAGCTTCTTAAAGAAACAGATTTTCCTTCCAAAGCTGTTTTCTTCTTGGAACTCTTGGAAGTTTCTTTCTTGTTCAAATGAAGAGTACCTCTTGGATTGTTTGGACAATCCTTAGCAAGATGAGAAGTACTCTCACACATAACACATTCCATCTTCTTCCTAAGAGCCTTCTTTTGAGAACAAGGCTGACTTTGATCACTTTCCCTTTCTACCTTCAACTTTGTAGATGCTGAGATAGTCCTTTTAGGGTAAGAATTGTTCTTAGAGGAGGATGGTTCAGGCTGTGTAGCATTGGTACACAGCTGATCAGCCTTCTTCTTGTTGCTAAAATGATTTGAACATGAACCAGAACTCTTGGTACAAAAGTTTAGGTTGGTGTTTTCAGTCTTAACCACTTCAAATCCTGCAGAGATAAAGACTTGTTTCTGCTTAGATTCCAATGTGGCCTTGATCTCTTGAGCCTTCTTCGCTTTTCTCTTGCTCTTTCTGATCAAGTTCTTCCTCATATACTTGGTTATCTCGGTCATTTTGCTCTCCTCAGAAGGATAGTGACCCTTCTTAGAATCCTCTTCTTCACTCTTCTCAAAGGCATTCTTCACTATCTGCAGGACCAGTGAAGGAGGTCACTTACAACACAACAACACAAAGAGGAGATTAACCAAACTTAATCAAACAGTAAGACTAGATTAACCAAAGTTTGACACTAAGAACACAAGTAATAAGTAAGAGACAGAACAAGAGAACACAAGTGTTTGCTTTTCAAGGATGCAGTATATTGCTTTCTCAAGTTCTATTACAAGTGTTACAAAGCATAAAAGAAAGATACAAGGACAAGAAATACTTATACTACATCCTACAGCCGGCTATACTTTGAAAGCCAGTTGGATACAATTGACTAGACACAAACAAAATCAATTGTAGAGTCAGAAGGCAGATTGCCTTTTGACTAGTGACTATGACATGCCATAGCTCACATCCTTATCTATTACAAAAAGGATAAAGTACATGAAGTAGAAAGTTATAGAC
>BJCM01085878.1:0-29344 GCA_018326385.1 Flaveria bidentis
ATGCGTGTGTTTAAACCATGGTAACTCACCAACTTTCAAAGTTGACCCTTTATTTTTAACATGTTTCAGGTTTACTACTTGAAGACCTCTTCGTGATCATATAGGACTTCGACTTAGATTAATTGAAAATCTTATGTTATAGGTTGTATCTTGATTGTTATGTAATGACTTATTTGTCTTGTAATGTTCAATGAATAATGATATTTAATATTATTCTAACTTAATTAGTTCCATGTGCTACGAACAATCGTTTCACATTCGTCTGCCCCGATGATTCCGTCGTCGGTCGAGGTGTGACAACTATGGAAAGTGTTTGTTCTTAGGATGTTCCAGGATCTAGTAATTTGTTTTAGTGGGAGCCGGTAGGGATGGAGAACGGGTCAGGGGCAGATACAACCGTGTGACTGATGTGTTGAAGCTCGGGGGAGCTTCAACAGGCCTTCAGATTAATTGATGAGAAGGTCGTTGCAACCAGAAAGGTGAGGAAGATTGCAAGAGGTACAAGTGTTCACAATGGAAGGAGGTTTAAAGATGATCAAGGCCTCCATGTAAGAGATTGTTGGGTTTGTGGAGTCTTGATTTGGGCTCAAGTTAAAAGACAAATCAATAGCAGATTAAAGACCTAACCCGTTTTCACTTATTTTAACCCATTAATGTTTTCTTGGGGATTAAGTTGTAAACCATTATTTTCTCTATTTATATTTTATCATTGTACTTATAATTTCTCACGAGTGAGGCTGAAAACAATAAAAGTATTATCCTGGTTGTAACCGGGGACGTAGGTCACATCAACTGAACCACGTAAATCTCGCGTGTTCTTCTTTGTTATTTTTTTTCTCGTAGTTTAGTTGTGTGTGTGTGTGTTGGTCTACACCCGGATCCCTAACAAACTCCACATACCTCAACAATACTCACATAAGCTCTCATTTTGTCTCCCCATCATCTCTTATGGAAATCTCTTCTTTGCATCCGAGTCTTCTATGACCACAAACATGTACAATGATAATTTCCCGTTCTTGAACTCCTTCCACTACATTGGTGTTGGATGGCCACGTGTATTACAACCGAATCTTTTGACACTAAAGCCAAAAGAAGTGCAACTGCTTGAGAGGGCGGGTAAGGGTGTCCCTTGTGATTCTCCGGCTTCCTTCTTTGTTGCATCTCCAATTCGGCATGAAGATGTCAATGATTCTTCCTCTCTATACCGCATCTTCATCTGTCTATACCTCTCACTCACTTCCACTAAGGATGGACATTTTATATCAAGTACCGGTACCGTACCAATTCAGCGACGACAGAACACCATTAATACCGACAACAACCGAACACCATTAGTACTAGCACCAACTGAACACTATGGGTACTAGTACAAGTATTCAGTTTTTATGCTTTCAATATCAGTACAGTTCATTTCGGTATCAATACGAATCTCATCCCTAACTTTCACGCCCTTACTACCATACCGAACCCCGATTGAATGTGAAGCAAACATTCATTCAGACAAGAATGTTATATTATTCTAACAAACACACCATAAAGATATAAAATGGACACCAATCTAGCCAATTAACACAAGTATATGTGTGATTCAAGACAAATATCAATTATCCACACATCATCCATATATTAATATCACCACATCTTCCCCATACTCAAATTCCCTCAGCTACTCAGGTTTCCCCCATTGATCTTTGCCCTAATTAACAAACATCATATTTCATTCTCCATATTATCATCTATTTCAACGAAGAAATCGCACAATTATCAACAGAAATTGAACAATTATGCATTCGGTAAGCTTAAAGCTGTTTGTGGAATTCAATAACGTTGAATCACGCCATACGACGCCGATTCGGGCGAGTTTCGGTGCCGGAGATGCTCCGGTGAGGTTGAATTGTGGAGATCGTCGGAGGAGGAGGAATTGGAGAGTAATTGCTCGTGCGTCGGAGAGAGACGGTGGCGCCGGTGCCGGAGCTGAGGCCGGAGGAGCGGAGAGTCGGAGTCAGGAGAGTTCGAGTTCGTTTTTTGCGCGGAATCAGACTTATGCTTTGTTGAAACAGCAGATGGAACTTGCCGCTAAGTCTGAGGTTAGGTTTTTGTTTGAATTTGTGATATTTCGATTGATGCAAAGTGTGATTGTTGCTTCATGTGTTTGATTGTAAATGCTTGATATCGATTGAAGTGTGATTTAGAACGTAATTTTAATCTATTTGAGGATACTGATAATGTTTATTTTCAATATGATATTTGTGTAGGATTATGAAGAGGCTGCTAGACTTCGTGATTCTTTGAGATCATTTGAAGAGGAGGAGCCTGTTTTACGGCTTCGAGGTTTGATGAAGGAAGCGATTGCAAACGAGAAGTTTGAGGTACTTTTTCAACCATATTACTGTGATAAACTCACATAGCATTAAAGCAAGCATTTCTAGTGTTCAGAAGCATCATTGTTCTAATGTAATATTCCTTTTTATAATTGAGAACTGTGGTATACCAATTTGGGGTGAAGTTGCTCATATTTGATGGTGTGTTTCTTGTATGGCATATGTTGGAATCATTTTCAGAACCCTTGTTTTGCTGTTCTCTGAACTTCACTACATGTTTCATTGTTGAGGGTTATCTGCTTATTGTTGTCTCCTTTTATACCCATTTAGGATGCAGCAAGATACCGTGATCAGATCAAAGAAATTGCTCCTCACTACCTACTGAAATGTTCAAGTGATGCAACAACCTTGGTATTATAACTATTTGATCTGCATAATTTTCTTTGTTCTATTTCTTTTTGACCTTTGGATCTCTCCTTCTTTCTCCTAAGTAGTGGTGGGGGTTAATGATCTCTTTTCTGTTGTATCTTTGAACTTAACAAATCTCATATTTTTTATGGCACATGGTTTTTTCTCATTTCTTATGCTTAGCATGTTATTTGATGTCAGGTTATTCTTTCCCCTTAGTGAAATTCCACTAACAAAATCTGGAATTTAGGTTTTCAGAAGTGTTTAGTTTATGTGACATCTTAGGAAAATCCCGTATCATGCCATCCACTGGAGAGATACTGGGATGTAAGGAATACTCCGTCTCAAATACCACCTACACATTTTGGCTCATTATTTGTGGATGAGAGAACTTCACAATTATGTATGGTTGGGTGGGAGTAGTTTCAAAATGGGTGATCTCCAGAGAAGCCTCCACACGGGCAACCAAAAATGAAACATTAGCTCCTTGTAGGTAAAACAGATAATATTAGTTGGGATGAAGGGTCTAGTCTTACAGTTACAGTTTGTCTAACTATGTGTGCATGATATAACATGATATATGGATACATGGAATTAGAATGCGACTCTATAGTCTTTTAGGGTACCAGTTTAAAATCATATAGTTTTTATGCACAAAAAACATAATCAACACAGTATTGAGCACTATTCATCATAGTTTACATTGAAAACAGTTAGGGAATCTGAAAGTGAGTACTGAGTAGGTGGTAAAGTTGTATCTTCATTCATGATGAACTCGAGTTATATGTTTCTTTCTCAATTATTAGAAATCTTAAATTATCAATCATTTAATGAATTATTAACAAAGAAAAATTATCATTTATATTAGGGGATCAGGGTTCAAGTTAGGAGTGTGTACATTGAAGGGCGCAGTCAACCTCTGAGAGACCAATATTTCTTTGCATACAGAATACGAATTACGAATAATTCAAACCGCCCCGTTCAACTTCTCAAGAGACACTGGATAATCACCAATGCTAATGAGAAATCCGAGGATGTTTGGTATGATCTCTCTTTACATTGCTCAAATGTCTTTCCCCCCATTTTGTGTAGTTTATTTTGAATTTTTAATGAACTTTTTTATAGGGGTATTGGAGTTATTGGTGAACAACCAGTTATACTTCCTAATAATAGTTTTGAATATTCATCTGCTTGCCCATTAACCACTCCTACTGGAAGAATGGTGAGTACTCTAATTTCTGCATCAACATCTGTATTGTTATTGTTTTTTATTAAATATTTTTTTGAATATATTTCCCTGATTATTTAATATATAAATTATAGGAAGGTGACTTTGAAATGAAGCATATTGATAAAGTCGGGTCAAAGACGTTTAATGTGGCTGTTGCTCCCTTTGCTCTTTCAACATTAGGGGATGCTACAGATAACATTTGAGGTGTGTGTTTGTGTGTGTTTACACACACATGATGATGCTCTACCATGTTCTACTTTGCTGCAATATACGCAGAAGTTGATCCTGTGAAGGTAGTGAAGATTGGCTTGTGTATTTGGTAAATGTCACATAAAAGAATTTTGTTGGATATATGTGGAAGAACTTGACTGTAGAGTTAAATATGTATAGATTTTTGAATTCAGAAGATACTCTGAATTTTAAAGTTTGAAAATTTTATGTTTATTAGTTAAGGTTGAATAAATAAGATGCTGAAGGATGATGCAATGTTCATAAATATATAGATACCTCCCACATTTTATGAAGGTATAAGGCTGTAAGCCACGAGGTTTGATTTGTTGCATGGTTTACTAATACCAAACTGATCAAAACAATTTACAACTCTAAATATTGGATATTGTGGTTTGGTTTGGTTTGATTTTGATTTAAGAAGCTGTAAATGACCAGGTTTGATTTGTTACATGGTTTACCGATACCAAAACGATCAAACTATTCATACACATCAAGTTGTTTGAAACAGTAACCTTTTAAGTAAAGGTTTGATTTGATGCATAGTTTACTAATACCCAACCGATCAAAACAATTCATACACATCAAGAGGTTCAAAATAATAACCTTCTAGGTAGAGAGTTATGAGAACTATAACACATACATATTTCGTTGACTCTGTTACATGAAACAATTGTGTAATCACTTTGGTTTTACTAAGCAGAAGGGGACGAGATGAGAGCTATATATACGCTAGTCGTTGCTCTATACACTACCCGAAGTTACATCTGGCTTGTCTCGTTAACTTATCAAGCTTTTACACCATTGTACATGAAGCAACACCTCAAGCGTGCTTTTTTAAAACCATGGTCATGCAAATAAACTCTTTCTCTCAATGTATCTGAGATGCATAACTATTTATGTCATTCTCACTCTTATGTAATTAGCCCTTAGGAATGGGTTCCTATTGAACGTGCCCTTATATATGTACATAACTAAACCGACCCTTCTTTTACGCACACTTGTATGTTTGTGTAGATTACAAGTATTTCAACTATTATTTTTTAATGCGTACTCATGGCATCATTTAAGAGTACAAATGCTTCACAAGAATAAGAGTACAAAAGTTTCCAAAATACTTGGCAAATTCAGAAATTATAACATTTTTATAAAATACAAGTAAAATAATCAAAGTGAAGAGGTTGGTAAAGAACCCATTGGGATTACCGTATCATCGTTGTCTTTAGTCCCCCAGAATTTTGAAGAACTAGCCTTCGAAAACAGCCCTGAAAGGAATCCCATTGAAGACTTTGACTCCGTATCCTGACCCAAATTGTTTGGAGCGACCCGTACCTCATTCTGGCTAAGAATTGGGTTTCTGATAACACCACATGGGCAAGTAGCTATCTTCTTGAAGCAAGCCTTGTGGTAAACCAACTCACAAGATTTACATCTTTCAACCTCACCTTCCTGTAGATACAAACATATCCCATTTTTCAACATGATATTCTCTTTCTTTTGGTGGTGTTTGAGGATGTTTTCATTTTACTAGGTTATTTGTTAAAAGTTCTAGTTCATAAGTTTTACTTTTACAATTGTGCAAAGCAGAATGTAGGCAACACATCAGAAAGTCAACTTAGTCAAAGAAACTGCCAAGTCATTTATTTGATCGATGAGCCTAAATCGGAATTTTTGAAAGCTAATGTTCTTAAATTAGAATATTTAGAAGACCAACCAGAATTCGTTATCCTTTTATCTAAAAACATCATGAAAAGAAATCTAAGGTTTTCATTGACATGGATGCCAAAGGATGTGGAAAGATGCATTATGCTTTCAAACAAATCGATAAAGAAAAAAGTATGGATAATATGTTTACCTGAAATGGGAAAATAAGAGAAGACGGATCATCACATGCTTGTCTAGCACCACACGGGACACCCACATCATAACATATTAAACATTCATCAGTTATATGATTCACAATTTTTTTGGAAATAGTCTCTACCATCACAGGCAGTGCTGCAGGAATAAGATAATCCAAAGTTAACAAGAAAGCACTATTTTTCCAATATTCAAAGCCTTTTTTATATAAGTAACTAGTCTGATAAACTTATAAACATGACTTCAAAAACCATATTATTACTAAAACAATTTCTAAACAGGACGGACATTTGAGAAGGTTGTATGTATTGAAAGCACATTTGGGAGAGTTTCAACCCTTTTGACATGTTTCCTTTTTAGTTTCTAGATTAATCCATTTGGCTCACAAAAAGATAAACCATGACCCAACACAATCGGTTTACAAGTAAACCCTGAAAGAAATTCATCATCTTTTATTCAATTTAAAATGTTTCTATAAATGAATTACTTTTACCCTTGATTAATGTTCTGTTGTGATATATGGTTCAAACCTAAAGATATTATAATCTATTGAATAAATCCACATGAAACAAAATTGCACAATTACATATGACTTTGACATTATCATTTGATCGAATCATTTGATATAATATATAAAGAATTATATAAGCTGTATGACAATCGGCTACTAACCTGCAAATACCCCTTTGGAAAGATCAACAAGGTCTTTTAGAGCAAAAAAATCACTGCTTTCAAGAATGTATCTCCTGGATCCAACTCCTTTGTATATGGACCTACGGTATGGGCAACGAACATATGGAAGCATTCTCCCAATTCTTTTTCGGACATTTACCACATGTTGTAAAGGTGGAATTTTGGAAATTAGGAATGGGTTCACAGCGCTTACACAAAGCATTGGCTGAAAAAAGGAATAACAAAAAATCAATCATACTTTTACGGTAGGAAAAATAGACTATAGTTGAAATTATAGAAGTAGCAGAAATAAACATATGATTAAGATATTACTAGTTTAATAGATGAAGTTTACTGTTCTTTTTCGTACTTTCTTCAATCATGTTGTTTTATTTGTCATTTCTTACACCCAATCTTTATAACCTCTAAAACATACACATTTTGAAAAATGCACGAGAATGAAAAAGAAAAAGAAAGATGAGTAGACGTCACAAGTGATGCAGTGACGTGGGCTGGTGACATACATTTGTTAGCTAATGAAAATATTTTAGCATGAAATTATTATATTTTAGATACACCAAGCTATTAATTTCAGTTGATGATATTATGCATGTTAAATGATTGTTCCTTTGTAATTATTATAATTTTTCTCAAACTAACGCGCTCATTTCATAAGTTTGATGCCATCATAATTAAATTCTCGGTACATTCACATCCATAAAAGTTTGTCCATTTCTATGCTACTTGCCAACATCAGTGGTTTTTCTTTGAATTTTAGAAAATATTATGGTTGTTTAAAACCTAAAGGCAGAATACAATTGTCCAAATTGCCTTTAAATCATTATATAGCATCCTTCAATTTCGGACATCACACTTAACCCTAGTTCTCTCTTTTTAGACACTTGTACAGCAACAATTGTTTACATGCCTAAAAATGTTTCGATTTTCTCTCCAAAAGATGTCTGTGTGGAATGTGGATGCATGGGTAAAGGAACTAATATTTAAATAAGTACCTAAATAAAGTGTTTGAATGGTGAGCTACACGTGTAATACTCTCAACAGTTGTCCATAAAGAAACCCGGTATAGACAAAATGAACAGGTTGGGTAACTGGTCAAAAACAAATAAATTTTGAGACAGGTTGACATGGAACACTTTTGTCCAAACTTTTATAAACAATAAACTAGTCATATATAACTACCAAATTCAATTATTTCAACATAACCTAATCTTTTGAATAAAATGATTTAGGAGGGATTTTAAGCGACTTTCAAATAGTTCCGACACATTCAACCCACTAGCACGTTTCCTTTCTAGCAATTTTTTTTGTATCTTATAACCATTAGATATAAAATATAACCTGAGCATCGCCACCTACAAGTAGAGCATATCAACATCCAAAGATAAAGTATGAATATTAAAAAATTACCTTGTCATGAATAGAATCAAGATATGATTTAGCCAGCTGGGACACAGGATATTCTTTAAAATCCCACCAATGCAAAACCCTAGCAGGCAATATTGCGGTTTCATTTATATGACAAGATGAACAAAAAACCTGACCGCTGTATTCACAAACACGAGGCTTGCCCCACCCAAATGTCTGTACAAATTCCCATAACCGAGTTTTCCCCTCATCAAAATATTTATGACAACCCGCACAAGAATATTGTTGACCTTCTAACATCTGTCTCATTGATTTATAAGGCCTAATTTCAACAATAAGGGATATCGACTGTCCCAGTGTGTGCGTAGGCTTGTTTCCAATTTGTGGCATATTATCGGGCCCATTTCTTGGCGGGGCTAAGAACCACATAAGAGAATTGGGGAGATTGGACGAAAATTTGGAGCGTAAAATAGATTGTAAGCATTCTTGTATAAGAGCACTTCTCTCTAAAACAACATCCGGAGATGAATTCCCAAAATATTTTCTTGACTCTCGCTCAACCATCGACCAAGGAGAAGGGAGGTCAAGACCTTTATTGGCAAATGATGATTTTAAACGGCGGTAAAGAGTAAAAAAATCACGGTATCTCCGTTCCACTTCCCATTGGTGGGTCCCACTCCATACACTTAATTTGTACACAGTGTATTCCTTAACTCCCACTAATCTTTCACCCAATGAGACATCCCCTTTCTTTTGTTTTGCACCAATTACTTCAACACCATCGATTTTGTAAGGGTTTTGAATAAGTGAGTCATAGGTGTCGATACTAGAAGTTGAAGCAGTAGAGCCCCCGTCCCTTGAAGGGAGAGAAACGTGACTATGCTGTTCCCTACGACGGGTGAATCTAGCTGCAGGAGATTCACCAGAATTAAGTAGTATCTCTTCCATATCAAAAACAACTTCATCAAAGAATTCATTCAGTTCATAGTTTTCTGCCTGTGAAAATGTACATAGCAAGGTTACCATAATTTACTGTATAATAGTTCATTGCTCAAAGGAAATACACAAAAAGGAGCAAAAAGTAAAACTGACCTTACTTGCCATTTCAATATCTTCATGAATATTTAATGTAATTGGAGTAGCATCTTTTCTTTGCTCTGCATTAATAATTGGCAATGACTGGGGCGAATACGCGTCGTCTTCAGCATCTTGAGTAAAAGTTGACCGTACATGACCAAGCGTTACATTGTCGGTGGTTCCATTTAAAATTGTATTTCCAGGTTTTTTAGGCAATACATCTTGAGAAACCTCTTCAGTCTTGAGTTGACTAAAGACTTCTGCTTGTTTGGAAATGACAAATATATCCGTCACTTTTTCTTGTTTATGTGGCATGCCAATACTTTCACACAACACGATGGATGTTGAGGTGTGATCTTCACTTCCAATTTCATTTTGGTTGTGTTTTGGAATTTCATCTTTGACGAATAAATCTGTCACTTTTTCTTGTTCATGTGGCATGTCAATTTTTTCACACACAACGATGGATATTGAGGTGTGATCTTCGCTTCCAATTTCATTTTGGTTGTGTTGTGGGATTTCACATTTTTCAAATAGTTCTGCAACCTTTTCTTCTTTATGTGGCATGTCGATTTTTTCACACACAACAGTGGATTTTGAGGTGTAAACTTCACTTCCAACTTCATTTTCGTTGTGTTGTGGGATTTCATGTTTATCAAATAAATCTTGAGGATTTTCCATAGTTTCTTGCATGTAATCGTTCAAATCATCTGAACCATATGCTACTGTTGAAGTCATTAGCAATGAGTTCTCATGAAATTTGTTATTTTCCTGTGAATAAGTGGTGTAACCTCTAAAGGCCAAACCATTCATTTCCTCATTATCTGTACCATAACCATACATAGAACCTTCTGATTCTGAATGTCCTAATTGTGATGAGGTTTCACCTTCATATAAATGGTTGACCTCATCAACACCTGCACAAGACTTGGAACCTTCTTCCCCCCTTACATTTACCAAATGCTCTTCCATTGTTTCTTTATTAGTAGAATTAAGTTGCATTCTACTAGAATTAACGTTGGATTTCCACGTAACCACACCCCCTCCATCTTCCAAATCTGATAAAGAGGTTTCAATTTCCATTTCATCGTATGAGTTCATTTCATTTCCAATCACTACTGACGTTTGTTCTGATTTTTCACTGCTTTTCTGACTATATTCACCCAATGCTAATGAATTTTTATTCTCAAACTTCCCACCCAAACTAAAATTCTCCAAACCACCTAAATCTCCAAATCTGGAACTTTTTACCGACCCAATATCAGACTCAGGGAAGTCATGAAACGTACCAACCGAACCACACAAACTAGGTGTACCCATTGCAGAATTAGCACTACAGTACCTATCAAACTCTGACTCACCACACGATGAGTAACGCGATGAAACTGGTGATGCCTCATTACTTCTATCCTTTGACAACTTCACGTCTGAAACCTTCCAGTTTAATAACTCATCATCAAATTTATCACTCAAGGATACAGTTTCGCTACTCCCCTCTCCATTCATCATCCTATTGTAAACACATATTTACCAAAACATACATATATAATCAAACTAAAAACACAACAGTTTCAATCAATATCATCAGAAAGCGAAAAAGCACCAACTAGAAAGTTCTTTTCCTCACCAGGAAAGGAGATTGCACACCCTTGACCTTCTAACCCCAAAATATCAACAAATTAGTATCACCCTAACAATCACAACAACAACAAAAAAACACTAAAATCACAAGCTGAATCTGGAGAATCAGATGATCTAATCTAGTGATCGTCAACTCGCAAACTTCATGATGGTGATGATCATCACCGTCATCATACAGTAGTTCAGTAATTTGAAACGTGAAAGTGAGATTACAATCGGAAATCGAACGGAGTGCTGATTACGAGGACTAGGGTTATCAATAAGATGAAATCTATGGTGAATAATGGTGATAATTGAGAATTAATAGAGTTGAATAGTGAAATCGATAGAAAACTAACCTTATTGGTGAATCAAGTGATTGCAAAGGTGAGAGTGAATCTGTAGAAAATGGGGTTCTTGAAGTTGAGATATGAACGATGTTATTGTAGGTGTTTGTAGATGTTGCCTGGTGTCTCACGAAAATTATAATGATTATAATAATAATAATTTCTTCGTCTTATAAATTTAGTGCAGTGTTATATAAACATTATATGTATATGTAAAGAGAGAAAGAGAGAAAGAAATAAATAATATGTAATTATAACATACCCTTGAATTTATTGAATTTAAAAACATTCATAGTGAGTTTTTTATTTTTTTTTATAAAATTACATTAAAATTTACTATATTTTTTTTCTTCTTTTCAATTAAATAATATTTTTATATTCTTATCAATACTTTTTTTCTCTTTTCTACTCACAATCACTTTAAAAAATATGAATTTTTTTTATAAGAATTAAACAGTAATTTTTCAAATATATCAATCCACAATAACATTTTATCTCTCATTCACTCACAATCACTCAAAACCATTCCATATAATATACCAAACACACTCACATATTTTTAAGGTCTTCATTGTAAATGTTCATAAAGGTCGACTGTATTCTAGTTACCTTAGCCCTGGTCTAACTTCATATAACTTGTAAGCAATCGTTTGAAGACATGCAAGATGATTGTTTGTAGGCTAGATGGTTTTTTAAGCATATGATAATGTATGTATTTTATGTTATGATGTAATTTTTTATTGGTTGTTTGAGCATGAGATGTTTATATTATGTAAAATCACTTGATCCTTTGAATTATAAACGGTTTTTTGAGTTTGTTATCGAGCACCCATTGCCCATATGAGTTTGGGGGAGATGTATATAGTAGTAATGATAGAACAATGGATGTTGAAACAAAAATTTATTTAAAAAAGTTATAGTTATATTCGTTGGTGATTTAATTCATACTATAGTTGTGATATTTTTCCTTTAAAATTAAACAATCAATTCATGTTATTTAAAATGCCCTAACAATAGTGGTTAATAACTAGAATTGTCAGTCGAATATCTTATCAGTTTATTGTTTCTGACACTAGATAATATTATATTTAACTATTTAATTAAAATCTTAAAATATATAGAATATATAAAACATGATTTTGTTTTAAGAACAATTGGCATTCAAGAAATAAAAGTGGAGTGGATTGATTTAAACTTTAGTGAGATGTTTATGGTAGCTAAGTCATGTTAATTATATTTTTTTAAAAGATCGCCTCTTAAATTCCTTTCAATTTGCTCGTATTAAAAAAATATTTTTACACAAATATTCCAATATTCCAAACCAAGCTCTTAAACTTACTTGTTTGATATATGTTTAAAAGGTATTTTTATAAGAAAAAAAACTAAGATTACAATGATTTAGGGTAAAATTTATACAGCTTGTCTATATACTAAAGAATTTTTGTTTTGTTGGTAAGAAAGAGAAATTAAACTTTCCTAACTTAATTGTTTGATCAATATTTAAGAGGAATTTTTATAAGGAAAAATAATATAAAATTACAATGATTAGGAAGAAAAAAATATACAGTTTGTTTGGGATATCTTTTAGATTTTAGATTTTTTTGTTACGACACATTCCCATCTTACCATGTTATATTTCATGCTCCTCTTTCTTCCTCCATCCATCTTTTTGTACTTCTTGAAACTATGTAACACCACACACATCACACACCCAAATTTGACTATGTCACACGACACACTCAAATTTTACTTGTCACACCACACACACCACACATCACACACTAGTGTTACCACACTATGACACACTACATTATTACTAGGGCTGTAACGAACTGAACGTTCAGTGAACAGTTCGTGAATCGTTCGTCGGTAAGTTCGTTTATATTTGTTCAAATGAACAAACAAGGAAATTCCGTTCTTGTAGTTAAACAAACAAACATGAATTGAGACTACGTTCATTCATTTATGTTGTGAAGGTTCGATAATGTGTCGTTAACGTTCGTTTGTATTGGTTCATTTTGAAGTTATGTTTGAGATAATTATCTTAACATACTAATTTATCTTTGGTGGATATTATATAATGTTTGTAATTTTAATTACAAAATCAATATATAATAGTTTGTATTTGTTTGGTTTAGGAAAATTTCGTTTGCGATCATTAATGTTCATGAATATTTGTGCGCATTCGTTTGTATTCATTTATTTTCGTGAACAAATTTATTTACTTAATGAGCGAATACGAACAAAAAATCTCATTTGGCAGGAGGTTTGGTAATGGTTTGTAAAATCTGATCTCGATTTATGACAGAACTGTAGAACAAAATTGGCGGGTCATGTTCTAATGGACTCTGGTGTGAAAATTGGTGTTACAATGACAATGTGTAGCTGATGATGATAAAAAAAACTTAAAGAGGAAGAACCATATTAACAAATGTTAGAAGGGATGTGCTAAACACACCTCACCACATTACTTGATACACTATCTCAACTTTGAACTCACAGTAACAGATTTAACACCTAAAACAAATAACTGTTCACACTAGTGATTAAAACCATTAATACTAGAAGAATAATTTCTAATACTTAAGAGCGAAATCTAAAATATAAGCATACTGTAAAAGGAGACACCTTTTATTAAGAAAACAAGAGCCAAATAGCAAAAGAAGCCGATAATAAAACTACACTCCTGAAGTATGTTAACCGCCTCCTTGTAGTTTTTTCGTCATCAAACTTGATGTCGTGTCCTATTTTACAATTTCAGAGTTGCTGCAGCGCCACTATTGATCACTTGTATTCCCTCCAAGACCTTTGATTGCAGCACTCACACTCGGCTTTGCTGTGTTACTTTCAGACAAAACTGGGTTCTGTTCATTTGCTTTCTCCACTAGTTTCAAATGAAGCCAACCTATCACCAAAACATTTTACAGTTTTTATAAGGGTCTAACTGTAATTTTATAGAAGTTCGAGTCAAAGTGAATTACCTAAAGGGAAGCAAACTGCTGCACCTAAAACCGAACCCAACAGCACGTTTCTTCCACGCCAGGCGAGTGACCCAGGCACTGAAGACATCAGAGAAAGAACATAGGCATTAATTATACTCAAACTTCTTACTATTTCAGGCCCACTGTGTATTAAGGGATGTTTGGACTTTGGATGTGTGTATTCAAAGTGATTTATGCGAAATTAAATAATCAAGAATTAGATAAATCTGCTATTAAGGAGGGTGTTTGGATGTGTGATTTCAAAGTGGTTACTTGAAATTGAATAATAAAAAATCAGAAAATCGGCTATTAAGGGGGTGTTTGGATATTTGTTTTAAAAGTGATGTGATGCTAAATAATCAAGAATTTAAAAAATCAGATATTAAAGGGGTGTCTGGATGTGCATTTTTAAAGTGATGATGTGAAGCAACTAATTAGGGGTTGTTTGGATGTGCGCTATTATAGAGCTGGGATGTGCTTCTACAGCTACTTGAAGTTGTAATAATCACATAATTAAAAGTTTTTTAGTGTTTTAGACAAATAGAAACTGATTATTGCAACTTCAAATCACTGTCCAGAACAGAAATCCAAAGATCAGCGATAAGATTTGGCATTTTTTAAAGGCAAATTGGATTTTAATAATCCAAACTATTACTCATTGGCAGATAATAATCCATACTATTGATTGGCCGGTAACAATCCCAACTTTCATTTTTATTACCAACAACAATCTCAACATAATTATTTAAAATTTACGCTTGATACTCAATTTCATTCACAATAATGATTGTGAACGAAATAATTAATTTAAACTTCTTACTGATTAGACCAAATGTAGCAGCAGTAGCAGAACCAGCTCCAACAACATTATAAACATCATGTACTCCTCTTTTATCAGCAAGAATATTTTGCAACCCATAAAATGTAGCTGTAAACATTCCAAGCCGAACACCACCAACAATTGAACCACGTGTGATACTAATGAATCTTTTTTCCATTGCATCTCTCATTAATCGATATTGTTCCCGTTTGTCACTCGTGCTCCCTAGTTTCAATGTTACTTCTGCATCCTTTCTCTGAGAATATTTGCAGAAATGCCACAGTCCATATTATTATATCAAAAAATTTACATAAAAATACGCGGTATTCATTTTAATGAAATTTTGACATTAGCTTATTGAACGGTCGTGCTGGTTTATGTTTTACCAAAAAAGTCAACTAAAAAGGAACGGGTTAAACAGGTAGAAGGTTGCATTACTGCATACAACCTCCTATATAGCTTTCTTCAGCAATTTAGATCTTTATCATTATAAACTTATAATATTAACAAATTCAGTCGTTCGCAGGTCCATATGTTCAATTCAGCCTCCTGACCCCTAGTTGTCAGACTGCAAGTCATTCTTAAGGGTATAAAAGTTGAGTATTTGAAGACATATGAAACCCCTTAATTCCAAAAACAAAACATGTAATTAAATGATAGATTATTTTCTGCACAAGCAAACTTACAACTGAAGCATTGGCTTCCTTCATGCCTCCATATAACATGCCAGCAAATACTCCAACTACAGTTGCTGTACCCCAATTGACAGTTCCAGCCACTTTTGATGTTGTCTGTGTTCATAGTGTAAAAAATAAATATCTAAGAACTTATGGTGACAGATTAACTTTAATCAATGTAACTTGGACCGTCTTTGGATTATTAACATGCGTAGGCTATATGATGCTGAGTGAACTGATTCAATGCGGATGTGAACTAACTGTTATGGACCTTGTGGTTAACCAAAAATAACCTAAATCACTGTCTAGAACACAAGCCTACGGCTCAAGAAAAGAGATACAACAAAACAGGTAACTTAGCCACAGAACTTTTACTTCTTTTTTTTTTGCTTGCCTACCTCCAAAAGATTTACAATGGTTTGTATTTGCACACAATCACAATACAAAAAACTAAAGAACAGGATTTAACATATTTCTGTCAAATAAAGGTCACTGCCTGTGAACTAACCATTAGTACTTAAAATACAAGTCTAATGACTGCTAAATCCTTTATTTAGGCATGCAGATATAACAACAATGAAAGCTGAATGCACCTTATCTATTTCCATTTTGATTTTATTCTGTTTCCTTGATTTCTCCCATGACTTACACCTACGTAATCATAGTCTCCCCTCTCAATGTTGCACAAAACATTACAACCCTCATTGTTCCACTATGAAAACACACTTATCAACAAAGAACCAAACGAGAGCATAGCTAACATATATTGTGCAAATCAGAAAAGTAAGCCTTACATAAGGTATGTTTTCTTCTGGTTCTTTTTGGACTTCCATTGTCAAAATATAAGTGATAACAGTATCTGAAACTAAGCCTTTCCCTGAAAACCAAGAAAATCATTCAATGGCTATAACTCATGAAAATTCAAATAACTCCAAACGTAAAAAAACACGCATTTCTAACATACATAGTTACGATAAACCAAAATCAACCAGTTACCCCTTTATTACAATTAGGCGATTAGCCGAGTAATGTGAAGTTGGATCACATAATTCTTTTATAAAGGACACAAAAATGGATCAGATCAAAGAAACCAGGATATCATGATAGGGTAACAAATTGCACTCCTTCATATCTGTTAAGATTTTGTTTGCATCCTTTAGATGTATGTATTCGTCTCGAATTGCTTCGACACCACGTATCGTGTTTGGGTACATTACTCTATGTTCATTACAGGGTAGTCTCTTCAACATATACACATACTCTATGAGTAGCGAAATTGCAGTGTTTATAATTCCACAACAGCTCTCTCGTCAAGTATTAGACAAATTTGCATCAACAAATGGTTCAAATCATGACCATTTTGATCATAAACTATAAATACGCAGCTAAAACTATAACATCATTTATACAATATTTGCAACTGAGAATCTGAAACTGAAATAATAAAGAGCTTCATTTTAGCTAATCAAAATACTACGTACTACCACTCCTAGTTAAACAAACAAATATCAGTCAAAGTTTAATATTAGATGAAAAAACTTACTAATAAACTTAAATAGGTCTATGAATTAGATTCAACAATATGAGATAAGATGATAAACGAGATGATTCAACAATACCTGATTCGAGCTAGAAAAGATTTAACGAAGAAGACGATGGTGAAGCAGTGATCGACGAGATGATTCGATTACGAAGAAGACGGTGCAATTTGGGGGATTTTGCCAAAACCCGATTATGATCCGGATGACCCGTTCAGTCCGTATAATTAGGCCCAAATAAGCCCATGAAAACTAAAAACATCCCACTTGGGTTACAGCGTAGTGGGCTGGTGGTAGAAGACACAATCTATAACGTAAAATTATATAAAATATTAGCTTTGGTGTCACATGATTTTTTCCTAACACGTTCATTCAGATTTTATCCAAGTGTGATTATCACAGTAAACCTATGATTTGATACAAAAATCAATTAGGTCAACCTTTCTGAACTTAATCTTAAACTTTACTTTTTGTTTTAACAATATATATATGAAAATCAATGAAGTAAAACTTTACAAATTTGTTAATATTTTACAAATAAATAGTTTTGTATTTGTGATACTATTATCCTCATAGTCGAAAACTTGATTTTTAACAATCACAACTCAAGTTTTAAAGTTTGCATATCATATGATTTAATATGATAATAATCTTTTAAATTAAAACTATAAAATAATATTTTTTTATATATCTTTATTCAACCGTGTAGTACACGAGTCACTAACCTAATACAAACATATGATAAAAAGTAGAGGTGCACATTTGGTTCATGGTATGAAACTGGGTATTACTTAATTGGGTAGGATAGGAACAAGGTAGGAGACGGGTATGGTTCCTGATAAGAGGACACAACTAAAATAAAACCATTGTGGTTGTGTGTAACTTATTAGGGTCAGGTTAGGTTTGAGTAGGGTAGGGTAGGGAAACCTGGTAGGATGCATTTTTTTTAAAATATATAAGAACAAAAAAGTCATTTTTTATTATTTTTATTAGTTTACAAACAAAAAAATCGACTCAACAAAAAAGAACAATTCTACAAACTAATACATTTGGCAGTTATTAAATGAGCGCATGCATTACAACCGATTAGGTTGCTTAAATCTTCACATAAAACTTTTACACAATGCAATTCACACTTTTTCAGTTTTTTGCACAAAAATCTAGGTTTATATGATTAAGAATTTGAAGGCTTTGATAATAATGCAGTGTTAGTGTATGATGGCTTGTGTATTATGGATGATTATATACACAAAAAGAATTTAAAGGCAATGTAATGTGTTATTAGAACTAGATTTAGAGTCGTGGATGCGTTCAACAATAAAAAGAAAAGCATGGGATGTGTTTGTTGTAGAGCGTTGACACGCTCCATACTTGAACCCAAGATATGTGTATATGCTCTTGGGCTCAAACTTTGTAATCACTATTCACTACAAGAAATGTTTCCGTTAGCGGCGACACCTTTAGCGGCGACCACTATCTTTAGCGGCTACAACTATTAGCGGCGACACCTTTAGCGGCGATAGTCGCCGCTAATAGTCAATGATCCGTCTGGGGTTTCTAACTTAGATCTGGCCGTTGAACGTGCGACAAATCTGACGGTTGGTGTTTAATCGTACAACAGAGGCATTAGCGGCGATACCTTTAGCGGATGCATGTCGTCGCTAAAGGATGCAGACCCAATAAATCGGGATTACCCTCCTTTTTCCCCTCTTTCCCTCCACACCACACCTCCATTCACGATTTCACTGCTGCTCAAACTTCGGCGACTGTCATTTGACAACCACCAGTCCGCGACCGCCACTCCTCAACCTCCAGTCATCATCTTCCTCAACCTACGGTCATCAACTTCCTCAACCTCCGATCATCGTCTTACTCAACCTCCGGTTACAACTCTCAAAATCCGACTACCACAACCTTCGTTGCTGTTGTCGTGGATCTCGACCACCGTCGCCGCTAATACCTTTAGTTTCAACACAAATTAGAAGGACATTTTTTTGGGTTAAAACACAAATTTATTCTTGTTTTAGTTAGTGTAGGGTTGAAATACGTTTAGATTTGTGTTTAGATTTAGTAGGTTGAACTCAATTTTTAGTAGAATTTGTGTAATTTTTAGGTGTGGTTGTTTATGTTAATGTATGGTTTAAAACTGTTGAAGATGATAAACTATTGAGATGGATTTAGGTATTTTGGGTATTTGATGTAGAGTATTTGTTATGGATTTGATAAATAGAATTTGATAGCAAAATTTGGTATATTTAAGTTGAATTATGTACAAATGTATTAAAGTTATATAAGTTGAACGGGTCAAAATAGGTAAAAATAAACTTTAAATGCTTAAACTTTAAGGTGTTAAGTGTATCATTATTGGTTTATCTTAAACAGGTCAAAATGGGTAAATTTAAGTTGAATTATGTATATTTTGGTTGAAATGGATCAAAATTATACAAACACACTTGATATAGTTAAAACCACGTTATTTTGACTTAAAACGAGTCAAATGAGAAAAAATAAACTTTAAATGCTTAAACTTTAAGGTGTTAAGTGTATTATTGTTGGTTTATCTTAAACGGGTCAAAATGGGTAAATTTAAGTTGAATTATGTACAATTTGGTTTAATTATATGTAAATTTTGGTTGAAATGGATCAAAATGATACAAACACACTTGATATAGTTAAAACCACGTTATTTTGACTTAAAACGGGTCAAATGGGTAAAAATAAACTTTAAGTGCTTAAATTTGAAGGTGTTAAGTTTATCATTGTTGGTTTATTTTAAACGGGTCAAAATGGGTAAATTTAAGTTAAATTATGTATATTTTGGTTGAAATGGGTCAAAATGATACAAACACACTTCATATAGTTAAAGTTGGATGTGTAATATTATAATTTACACTTTGTTAAAATACAATAACTTATAATGTATGTTTTGTTTTGTAAGCTCAAATCGTAAGTATGTTTCAAAATACGAACCTTATGTCTCAAATGACTCAACTTATTGTCTCTCAAAAAGCAACACAACAAGCTGATGAAGATGATTCGAACGAGGAAGATGAATAGGATAATAGTTAAATAGTTTAAGTTTGTGTTAGTGACATTTAATGTTGAAGTTAAACAATGTATTAACATACTTAATTAGTTAACAATCGTAGTGGACTTCTTAATATTATTTGTATGTGTATGGTATTTGTGTTATTGGGAAATCTAGATTTATTTTTATACAGATTTATTCGGTTATTAAAATGAAAATTAAAAAATGGACTATTTGCGGCGACAAATGTCGCCGCTAATAGCCCCTTTCCCGGAATTCTTAACAAACACAAATAGCGGCGACAGTCGCCGCTAATAATATTAATAGCGGCTAATTATTAACGGCGACAAACCCCCCTAATAGCGGCGAAATCTGTCGCCGCTATATTATTCTCCATTTTTGTAGTGATTATAAGCCTCAAGAGTATTATGATTGTCAAGGTCATATGAATCTAGGGCTAAGATGTGTGCAATTACATATGGGTCGCACCAAACTATTTGTTGTAATGTCAGACAAGAATGTGAATCTTGGTCCACTAGAGACCAAAAAGATTAGAGTGCATAAACTACAATACTTTGTGGACGTCTTGGAATCTCACCGTTTAAAAGGAACGTTACAATACCTTGGTATCATTGGGCTAAATGTTCTTTGAGTGAGTTCAGTCAGTTCACTACCTAAGTGGACATTTTGTTGAAAATTTTAGTAAAAATTATAATTTTAACTTATTTTGGATAAAACAAATATATATATATATATATATATATATATATATATATATATAACTATTATTTAGCATGTGTGTGTTTTACTACGTGAGAGATTCACAAAGAACTAAATCATGCTCAAAATGAATTAAAGAAAAATGATACATCGACGCTCGAAATCAGTTGAAATTAAAAAGTGTGCTCGGGGTTCTGGTGCCCTGATTCACAGTCAACATTGCATCATATTTTGGGGTTGTGGTTCATTGATTCACCAATTAGCTCTGCATCACATGTCCATTTAATTGTGCAGTGTCTATTTAGCTTTGGATGCAATAATTTATCAACCAAACAAAAGTTAATTGTGTATTAATTCTACTAATGACATAAATAAGCGTTTATTGATAGCAAGACTTCTCACATCCATGATTTCTAGTAGTATAATATCAAGCATATATGGGTTGTTGTGACAACCCTAAGCCAATGTGAAGTAAATTAAACGTTTATAAAAACTACTCTAAGTAGATAATATATACTTATATACTTTATTAAAAATTGTTAAGTCAAATTTATGTGTTAACTTTATATAATTTTTTATGTATTTTTGCATTGTAGTATGTGAGCATGCTTGCGAGCATGCATGCATGCATGCATAAGTATTGTGCATATGTGCAATTCTTGTATGAATCTAGTGACTGTCAAATCTTAAGATTATGTGATTAGTGCTTGAATGTTAAATGCTTTAATTGCATGTAATGTATTAAGATTTGAAACTTAATCAAACATTACTAATCAAGCTAATATCTATAAACCTTATGTCAAAAATCAAAACTAAACTAATCCTAAACACCTAAACACTAACTAAAACACAACCGTAACCTTTGTATCGGCTCATTAAGGCACTAATTAACCTCGATCAACAACTAAACTAGTAACTAACCCTAGCTTGATAACTAAGTGGGTCATTAGCACCTTTGATTAACACCTAGCACAACCATTACACTAATCACTCTCTAAGCTTGCCACCTATCCCTAAGGAGCCAACTAATCACCCCTACAACCACCACCTCATCAACCTAAGTATAGACCTAATGATGATGATGAACTCCACCTCTTGAAATCTCTCAATCGAATGGAATCAACACCACCACAACCTCAAATCACCATAACCACAAACCACCACACCTGCAACCATATCTCTCGTCTCTCACCTTTTCTCCCTCTCGGTTCTCAAATCACCTCCACCATCACCCTAATACTCTTGGTCCTCACATCATACAAACAACACCATCATCTTTTGCTCACCAATCGATCCTCACCTCAAGAACATCATAGAACAAATTGTTTTCCACTAGATTGTGGTCAACCTTCCAAGATTCAAGCACCATATCATCAAGTGGACTTTCAAGGATAAAGCTAGTAACTTCCTTAGTTTCTTTCATCATCAATCAAGGTTTGATTCTTAATTCCACAAACTAACAAGTTAAGAAGTGTATATGTGTTTAACTAACACATATAACTAACCCTTTAAAGTTAAATCATCAAGGTTATTCATAAAAACTCATTAATACATGATTTCTATTAAAAATTAGTAAGAAACGGATTTAAAAACAGAAAATTTTGAAGGTTTTATGAAAATCAAGGATTTAAACAAAAATATAAGAACAAAAGGTTTGAAACATGTGATGTTCATGATAAATTAAATGAAATACTTAATAAAATATGATTGTGAGAAAATTTAGGAATTTGTTAGAAAATATTTAAAATAATAATATGTAATTTATGGAGTAATAATATTAAATACATTAATTTATATGATTAATTCAAAAAAATAGAAGAAAATTACCAAATAGAAAATTTGGACTCAATAAAAAATGTAAAATTTATATAATAACCCTTATAATTTTATTATAATTATAGAATAAATTTAGTGAATTAATTCGTAATTATGACGAAGTTTCATATTTTAGAATATTTGATAGAAAGAAAATTGAAAGTAATAGTAAAATAGTAGGATAAATGATGAAACTTTTATATAAATTACTATATACAAAAAGATACAATGTGTATAAATTTTGGAATTTTTAAGGATATGTATCTATTTCTTCTATTTATTGTGAAATTTATAAAAATTCTATTAAATTGTCTGTAATGAGTTACTGATTTAAAATTTTATGAGATAATTTGGATTTTAGAATGTTTCTGTTGGTAAATTTTGATGATTTTTGTATGATAGTAGCTACTGATTAGGAATTTTAACAAAATTTGTAATTTAAAATGCTGAATTTTTTTAATAAAATTAAAATTATTCAAACAAATAATTATTTTATAGGAATTCTTTGACATTTGGCTAGAAATAAGGTGAGTAACATTTTTATTTATAAATTTTTGGGGAAAAAAATATTGTTTGTGTTGAATTTGATGCAAAATTTAAGAATTTTGATCTGAAACTGTCATATTAACACCACCATCGATTCGGATGAGAAACCGTCAAATAATATAAGTAGCGCTACTTAGGAATATGTCAACATACATTTGCCGGATGTGAGCAATGATGTTATATTATTTAATTTTATGATTTGTATATGATAGTTATAAATCACTTGACATGGTAATAGGTTTGGTTCTAAGTTTGATTGCATTGCATCAATTTAAAATGATTTATATTATTGATTAAACCTATGTTCTTACCAATTGTATGTTGACTATTTTGAGTATGTTTTTTCAGGTCAGTATAATGTATCATATTCTCGTGTATACATTCAACATGTTTAGTGACCGGCACAACTATTTAGAGAAGCTGTGCATTTGGTTGACTATCAATATGCTTGAATTTAGTCTCTTTGTGGATGTGCACATCCACTACTAGCTATAGAGTGAATGAAATGATAAAGACATGTATCTAGAATAGGATTACAAATGTATAAGTCTAAAATATTAGACTAAATTTTGTATTAATGTAATCCTAAAATTATAAGTCAATAAAAATAATGTTTAGTTTATTTCAGAAATTGCATGTTATGATAATCAATGTATTTTAAACCGACGAGTCACACCCAATCATTTCACACTTCCGTCGACATGTGACAGTTATTAAGCACGCTCTTGAAAACACTAGAACCTACATGTTTCGAAACCCACATGTAGAAGTATCACATTCCTTCTCCGCACTACACACACTCGTTTAAGGTATAGTTTCAACTTTCATGTGCGAGAATAATCTTATTAATACAATCTGTTTAGGCTGTTATATCCTAGTAGATAGTCGGGTCCATCTTGGTGGTCCGAAAACTATCTTAAGGGGCATATGTTAAACGGAAATCATTAGCCAAAAGGCCTAAAACCTAAACTAGTTTATTTTCAATCATTTTGCATCTTGTAATTTGTTTAAAGTTTTTTTCGTCTTTATATTGTAACTCAAACAATATAATAATAAAAATGTTCTTTTTTGTTTTGTGAAAAGTGTCTCTACACAAGCTTTCAGGATACAAGTCAAGTATCATTTGATGGTATATTTTGTAAGCGTGTGAGGGCTACATGTGGATTATTTATGGGAAAATTACCAAAGTAAACATTTGACCAAAGTAAATTACTAAAGTAACCGGTCAAAATTGAATTTTAAAAAAAATAAACCAATCGGTATACGCCACGTGGCACCCCTCGCTGACGTGGCGAGGGAATAGTGGAATCCCTCGCTGACTTGGCGAGGGAAAACCATAAACCCTTGCCCACATGGCATCCCTCGTCACTTGATGATGTGTGTTGACAATTTCCTCACCCACGTGGCGAGGGATTATGAGTTTCCCTCGCTCAAATTTACCAAAATGCCCTTCCTCGCCCATTTTTTTATAAAAAAATGAGATATTTTTAATATTTATAGATATTTTAATATTTATTGTTTTTTAATCCTTAAAATTTAATCTAATTTTATTTTCCCTTATATAATACACATTAACCCTTAACAAATTTTACATTCTCTCAAAATCTTCTTCTTAAAATTCACTAAAATTTTTAAAAATTTCAGATAATATCATACTATGCAGTGGTGGTAAATGACATTTTGTAAACGGTGTCGAAAAATATCTCCCATTAAAAGGTAAATGTGTTAGACATATTCTTAGTTTATCTACTAACATAACGTTTGATGAATTAAAGTATATGATTTCTTCAAAACTGAGAACTCAAAGTTATATGCGATTATCGTATAAAATGTCTACGTATACTCATTTTATCGATATTTCTGATAATAAAGATTTACTATATTTTATGAATGTTAATCTTAATGGTCAAAACGAAATTTTTACGTTATTAGTCAGTAAAAAATCTAATATTGTTGGTAGTAGCTCTGCTGTCCACGAAAAAAATTTGAATTTTATAAGCAAAACTGAAAAGTTCATTTATGATTTAAATGATATTCCTGTGGATAACGAGACTTATAATGATGTTAAACAAGAATGTAATTATGAAAACCAAAAAGATAAGAATTTTTCTGAAAAAAATGATCTGTATTCCTATCATTTTGAGTATAAAGTTCATGAAGATATATTTTTTTTACAATCGGAGTCATTAGCGGATCCTACAAATAATCCAATAAAAAATACCAGCTCTGGATTGTCTACTATATCTGAAGGTGATTGTATCAACAACAAAGAAGAATTACAACTCAATTTAGGTACAATGTGTCACACCCCAACCTTGACGGCGAAAACGTCGAGGTGTGAGGGTTAAGATCGTTCGTAGCCACATAACGCTATTAATAACCCAAATATATATTAATCATAAGTGCCAATTGTACCATTACAATCATAAGTCTCAAAGAAAGTAAATAATATATCATAAGATGTAACAAGCTAATTTATTTCATTTATTTAACTAGGTCCATTACTAGATGTGAAAGCACTTCAAGATGTCAATCAAACTTGAGCATTTCCTAAAACATGTTAAAAATAAAATGTCAACAATAATGTTGGTGAGATTTCCATAGTTTTCAATACATGAGTATATAAAAGATGACAATTCATGTTGTAAGTTAGAGAACAAAGTAACTAGAGATGTAAGAAAAAATGCACAATCAAACCTTGACAAAGTTTTACAAGTCTCAAACGTTTACAAGTATATACGATTAGCTAATTGTACTTGGATCAACAAAATAGGTTTGTTAGGCCCATAGATCTACGACGTCGCCAGGCTAGCAATAGTTAATGATTGTACATATATTCGACATTACATGGTAGCTACAAGTTTCAACTAACCACAACACACAAGTAAATTACCATAAGTTTACAAGAATCAAACGTTTACAAGTGCAATGGTTATAAAGTAACATGTTTCATCCCAAAGTGTGAAAATATGAAAAAAATGGTATAGAAATACTCACTTGATCAAATAAGTATATGATTGACGATTAATAAGAAAATAATACGTGACGTTCCAACTTAGTTATCCACAAGGTACCTAAGTATATATTTACAATATTTAAGTTTAATAATAAGATTAACGACTTCACATGAACTAGGGTATTAAGATTTGGGGGGGGGGGGTTGTAAATAACTTTAGTGAACTCTTCTTTATATTTTGTTCAATAAAGAAGTAACATTATAAAATTTTAAAGGAATTATAATCATTGTTAATAATTTGTGTAATATAACATATATTTGAATACTATAATTATCATGATAAATCTTTAATCAAAGAAAACATAAGATTCAACAATAATTTAATAACTTAAATTATTATATAAATCCATCTTTATAACAATACTTAATTATAATATTTATAATAAAATGTTCAAATATTTTATAAGTAAATTTACAGAAAATATTTTGTTGATTTTAAAAGATTAGAAGTTTGTAAAAAATCATTTTTATATTTAATAAAAAATTTCTAAAATAGAATTAAGGCTAAAAAGTCATTTTAAAAATAATAAGAGGGTGCCCGGGTTCGAACCCGGGACCTCTAGATTGACAAACGAGTGGGGAACCAGTGAACCAAGGGCAGATGCCGTGCTAAGTCCCAGTTTTAAAATCTTGAAAACATAACCATAAGGAAATCCCTAAATCCAAGAACCCTAGATTGTTCTTGAATCAAATTGAACATCAATTCGATATTGCTAACGAATATACTCATGGGGCTTTTGTTCCCCATGATTAAACGATTGTTTAGGTGGGTTCAATTACCCGTTTTGATTAGATATGATGTTAAGACACTTGATGAACACGTCGCAGCCATAGGTGAATGATGGCTTTGAATTTGTTGATGATATTCCAATTGACTTTGTGTAAAGCTTCGGGGGTTGTTGTTGATTGAAAGCCCCTTATCAATTGAGGTTTAGAAGGCTCGACGAATGGGTTTCGGTTGGGTTGCAGCTTCGGTGATAGTGGCGATCGATTTCAATGACTGTGTGTGTTTCAGGTGTAATTGAGGTTTGTATACGATTTGAGATAGATAATCGATCGTTTTGGGTTCATATAATTGGATTATTATTGAGTTTTAATATCCAAACGGATATGGATTTTTAAGGTCTACGGTTACGCATTAGAATGGGTGGAAACCGACGTTTTAAGATCAATTATTATAGTTTATTGAGTTCGAATCGAGTTCCCGAGTGGTGGTTTGGGGTTAAACTTTAATGTATTTCGATGGTTTTAAAGTCGCCAGACTACGGCCGGAAGGTGGCTGGAGTTGCGGCCGGAAAGTCGGGTAAGGGATGGGATGGTTTGGGTTTTTTTTTATCAATTTACACAAATGGTCCCTGTTGTTTCACTTATTATCATTTTATGCCCAAATTTTAATATTAAAGTTTCAAAAATTACAAAACCCTTATACTTAGTTACATTAAATTTTAATCATTTTTAAGTTTAATAATTTTTTATAAATTATTATTATTATTAGTTTTACCATAATCTTAGTTATTTTTAGCATTATTATTATGATTTGTATCATTATTATTATTATTATTGTTTATTATTAGTATTATTATTATTTATTAATATTATTAATAATAATTATTATGATAAACTTACAAATTAATGAAATTATAAGACCAAGTAAGGCAATTCGTAAAGGTAACCCATGAGTTTCATATTAAGCAACACTAGCCCTTACAAGAATAATAAAGTTAACACTTGGTTAACACAAATTCAAGATGTTACACAATGTGTCTTACCGAATGTTTTGAGTATAAAGTGATTAAATCATCAAAAAGTAGATTCGAGGCGTCGTATTGTAACGATGGTTGCGATTGGTGTATCCGTGCGTATTGTTTTAAAAATACAAGTATTTTTCAAGTTATATATTTTAAATCAGTACATACTTGTTCAAGAACACAAACTTATCCTAATAATCATTAAATTTAAAATTTACCTTAAATGCCCAAACAAATCCTTTTATAATGTATCTTAGCTTTTTCTTTCATTTTTCTCTTTCATTTTTATAAATAGCATTATAAATATGAGGGTAAGTATAATTCCAAAGATATATACCCCACGAAAATTCATTTTATGCCCCTAAATCACTAATTAAATCTTAAAGTTGATTGTTCAAATTATTTTTTCCTTCTAATCTCATAAAATCTTGTTGAACAAGTAATAATAAGCAAACTTTTATAACAGTTACATCATCTAACATGTGTAATCTGTTTTCAAAAACTTCTCTTAAATCATCTAACGTAGGTTTATATATTCCATTTTGGTGAAAAACGGTATAGACAAAACTTGTTGTGTTTGAATGAATTTGACGCGTCATTTCACCAAATTCAAACCTGGTAATGACACAAAATTCTTTACGAGCAAATTGGAGATTTTGTCCATTAATTGAAAAGTTAATACCGTCCTCCGTATTTTCGGTAGGAACTTGCGTTTGTAATATTAAATAAATAAGTGATGCATCATTATTAATACTTTCACATAATAACCAATTTGCAAAATAGGTGCTATTAACTATAAGAAGTTGATCAGGATTGTTTTTTAGTTTATTATAAATTTTTTTTGCAACTTTAACATTGCATCTAATAGTAATACTATTAGATGCATAAAAACCCGGCATAAAAATAATAGGAGTAAATTATCATTTGCATCCCTGATATTTTTCCATTTTAACCACTTGTATCCCTGCAGTTTTAAAGTCTCGATTTACCCCCTAACGTTTCATTTTGTCCCCATTTGAATCCAAATAACTAACTCCGTTAAATTGTTCAGTTAACTTTTTATAGAATGACAAAACTACCCTTAACTCACACCTCCATCCACCCACCTAACTCTCTCTCTCTCTCTCTCGCTCTCTCTCGCTCTCTCTCTCTCCTCACACACACACACACACTCACTCACTCACTTTCCCTTCCCCACCCCACCCCCACCCCCCAACTGTTGCCTCAACATCAAAATTTATCCTCTTTACCATCAATATCTGATTGTAATCTATTAAACATAAGTACTAAAGCTCGTAGCTTGTT
>BJCM01085879.1:0-35479 GCA_018326385.1 Flaveria bidentis
TATATATATATAATGAAAATACTTATTTTTCAAGAGTCGTATATATATTTCGTATCATGTGCCGTTCTACTTTATAGATATATCACCAAACAAAGAGCACCATTAACTAAAAAGTTACCTCTCAAAACTAGTCGTAGGCAACCTTCAGACCTAACAATTGTCATTAAGCACTAATGACTCCAACAGAGGTAATTACCAACCAATTATCGACATAATCCATGTTTGGGGTTACATCAACAATTATAGGCGCATTATGAACGTGATACAAGCACATGAAACAAATGATTCATTGTTCTTGTGGTGCATAAGTTACCAAAGACACATCCTACTAAATTTTGATGACTTATTTTTTTATAAGATTCTCGCACCGACCGTTTCCATTGTTTGTTGACATATTTCTCTTACTAACAAATTATTCGTTGGGTACACTTTCAATAAACATGTATCCACAAGCATCGTGGTAACCATAAGGTCTTTACACCTAAAAATAGCAACTTCCTTGTGTTTCATAATATGATTATGATTGATTGATGTTTGAGCGAGGTTGTGGGAAGAATTGGTACTATGTTAACGGTTTGTTGGAATTGATGTTTTCTGAATTTAAATACTCTTCCATTGACACACAAATCATCATAGTTTTAAACGAAATCCTAAAACGGATCTAACGATTAATGTGATAAGCCCATCAATTTCCTCACATAGGGTTGTAAAGGAACCAATTGTTCAACGAACTGTTAGGCGGAAAGTTCATTTATCAAGAAGTCCATTTATGTTCGTTTGTTTGATAAATAAATAAACACAAACAAAATAATTATGTTCGATAAGCTAAATAAACGAACATAAACAAATGTTGCATTTGTTCATTTATGTTCATGAACGTTCAATAACTTGTTCATTTTATGTTTGTTCATTTAAAGATTTTATATTTTATATCTTAGTTTCACTAGTTTTAATTTTCAAAGATATGAAAGGTCAGTTTTACTATTATGTATCCGCCAACATCTCTAATTTGATGATTTTCAACCTTAATTTAATCCTCATAATTTTTATGTTAATTATATTTATGTTAATTATGTCAAATATGTTTTGGTAATTATATTAAGTTTGTGTTAAAGCTTGATAAATTTTCGTTCGTGTTCATTATGTTCGATAATTATTTATGAACAGTTCATGAACAATTCATTTCTCTAATGAACAAACACGAACAAGAAATTTTGTTCGGTAAACATTCGTGAACGAACAATTCATGAGTAACTTCATTTTCTTAATAATCAAACACAAACAAGCACTCGCTAATGTTCGTTTGATTTTTTTACACCCTACTCAAGCCTAGCCATTGGGATGGTGGGCTCAAATGTATAGTTAGTTATTTATTTTAGGTGTTGCCTGCATCTAGCCATCAATCCAAATGACATAAAGGTTGTAAGATGTAAAAATATAATATAGGTTATATGTAAAACGTGGATTGTGTTTGTGTGTAATATCCAGAAAGGTAATACAACATAATTGTAACATGTGAAAATATAATGCAAGTTATCAAGAAATGTAATACAACTTACTAGTTTGTTTGTGTAGCCCAAACAATTCATCAACACCATCAAAGCCTAGTAGTGAGCAATGGGCGATTGTTACACACTAGTGTTTCATATGTGAACAAGAATTGTGTTTGTTCATAATCAAAATGAATGTGGATATTCAAATCCGCATATTAATCTGAGTATTGTTTTATACTAAAAAAGATGAGCTTTTTGACACATCATCAAACCTGGTCACCTCCAAATTATATAGCAAACTAGATGATAATGTATGCTAAGATATAAAACTTCAGTAGAAGTAAGAAGAGTACTTACTAAGGCATACAGGGAGGGAAACCAATGGAAGTTAACACAAATCAACTTATATTATATTTCGGTTGATATTTTCTAAAATTAAAAAGTTTCCTTTGAACAAATTTTCACTAGTCTAGGCAACAAATTTGAGACAGCGTGTGTCGTTGTGAATAATCTGGCACCGAACAGCACAAAAACGCATTCCACACCTTACGCATGTGTATTTTGCAGAGAGACCACAAACAGTGCAAAAATGGCGGCGACAGGTGGAGCTTGGCGGCCCGACTGCTGCTCTTAGATAGGATGGCACATGAGGGGGCAAGGATTCCTGGTTTGCCTGTAACATATGTTGCAATATCAAATGTTGAAATTACACCAAACAGGAATTATATATGTATATATAATCAGCTCACATCATGCAAGAGCTCAAGGAATGTTCGTGGGGCTTTCTTTGCCGTCTCAAGTGCTTTGGCCTGACGAGTTTTACGTTTGGTACCTTTAGGATGCTTCTTGTGGAACACTGCACATATAAGGATAAAAGAAAATAATAAAAGGTAAGAAAACACTACCACCTAGGCACCTATGAACAGTCTGATAGCAAGGAGTCTGTTGCTAAAAACATGTATAAGTAGAAGAAGTAAATTTAGAGGAAAAATAATGGAAACAACAGAGTAATCTGTTACACGTGACTCTGCCAGCCGAATGAATGAATTTTGCAGACACAGGACACCCAGTTTTAAAGGGATAAGCCATAACTGTTTGGAATCTTTAAGCATACCATCATGCATATACATACCTGCCAGTTGGGATCATATACTCATAAAATTATCACTAGAATAAACACAAACCATCAGCAGATGTGTTTCAGCTGTCAGAGTTTCAAGTTTAATCATCTAACTAGAATAAGCACACATACTCATGATCAATGCTGGCCAATAAGTTCACACACATCCGTGTTATTACAGCCAAATAAAACAATCTTAATACAAATTCACGCCATAGTGCCATAAATAGTACAAAAAGAATGCTTAAATATAGTATAATTGTCAAAGGAAACCTAGACACTCAGGCGAGGGTAGGGCAGGCAAAATGCCCCATGGCAATCAAGAGTCTCCGGCAAGCTTTCAGCAAGAATCAGACCAATTACAGCCAAATTGTGCACTTTCGGTCAAACTAATCTGAAACATCGAAAAATGGCCAGAAACCATCCAAAACTCCCTCGCTTTTTAAGCACTTCACGCCTATAGTATCCTTTCTTGTACACACTTTAACTCTCATTTGGTCAGTTTTCACAATTTGATCCTAGCAAGTGGTGCTTTCAATGTCAGTTGATTAACATATTTCAATTCAAACTCCTACAGTATCTTTTAATGTGGCCACTATCAATTTCCCCTAAATTTGAAGCAATATAAAACTGATTTGAAGCTCAATAGGTAGAATTTAGCAACTGCGTCTGAGAAATTCCAGTTCAATGCAACCCTAACTGATCATTTTTCATAAAATAGATAAAATCACACACAAATCACCGCACAAAATAACCAAAAATCAAACGAAATTAGAGTATAATCACCCTGATCATCATCTTCATCAAGCGAGGCATCCTCATCATCATTAGGTTCCACGATTTCCGCTCCAGGATTATCATTCTCGAGCGCTTCAAGACGAGCGAGAATCGCCTAACGTAAACACAACTTACAGATTCAAGTAAGCACACTTTCAACCAAATCAATAAACATTAAATGAGAAATCAAATCACCTGAGTTCGATTATCGGTACTCGCAAGTGCAGCGGCCATTTTGGGAGCCACTTTACGAGCTCGAGTAGACATGCGACGGAGTGAGTTTGACACGTCGTCATCCATTGCTGTAGAGATGAAATTCAACTGTGTAGCAGATAGTGGATGATTGCAGGTGGTTCGAGAACGATGGAATTTCGCCTATAGAGCACTAGTTTGAAGTGCGATTGTCACCTATGAGAAAGAGAGCTTCCGTCGTCTTCTCGAATCGAAGTGAAGAATGATGAGAAAATTGAACGAGACATCCCTAATGTTGAAGGTAATTGCGATTTATAATGAAAAGTACATGTTTAGTCCTTCACGGGCAAAATAGACGGGTCGGGTTACAACCGTCTGATTTGTAAACCGAACATTTTTTTTATTCAGATCAAGATGAGTTTGAGTTAAAATGAGATTGGGTTTTGACGGGTTCAAGTCAGAGGGAGTTTATGTTGGGACGATTCGATCAAACTACCACCACCTCAAGAACTTTGTCTATTTAAATGTGTATTGTTGGTTGAAACACTAGAATACTAAAATTTATCTATTATATTGCATTCTTCTAAGATGCAAACTAATTAATTTATATTATATACTAGGTTATTACCTCGTGTATTACACGGGTTGAATAAATAAATACTAAATAACTAGTAATGAAAAATTATTAATTAGAATATGATATTTTGAAATATTATATGATTGAAATTACGTATAAGTAAGAAATATAAGTAATAAAACAATAATATTATTTTCTTTGAACTTTTATTTTAAATTCTTTTTATCTAAAAAAAATTTAAAAAACGTTTTAAAAAATGTCATTTTTTAGAAATTCTCATTATAACTTTCAATTTTAGAATTTTATGGTTCATAAAAAATTAATTTCTAAAAACATTGATTTGAAATATTTTGTATTTTTAAAAAAGTTTGATGTTTTAAAAAATTACTTATGTATATAAAAGATTGTTTCTTTTGAAATTATATTTATAAAAATAACTCTTTCTTAATTTATTAAAAACTATTTTAATCTCAAAAAGTTAAATAATATAATTAGTAGTTAATATAAGTATTTAATATGAGAGAGAAACGGAAAAATTAAATTTAAGATGTCTAATATTGTGATAAGTGTCAACTTAAAATCTTTTTTTACTAGGAGTAGATAGATAAAGCATATGAGATATTATTTTAAAATACCATAAAATTAAAAACACTTACTATATTCAATGCATAAGATACAACCATTTTTAAGGGTAAAATAATATTTATAATATTATTTACACACTACCTCTTATAATTAATTACATAATAATCTTATACTTACTAACACTTGCATAAAATTTTATATTGTCTATCCATAAACCAAAAAAACTTAATATGTTTTCAAGATTTCAACTATATATTTTAATCTATCACATTTAAAAATGATTTGAGACTACAACTTAACCCATGTTCATTTTTAAACATTTTGGTATAATTTTTTTGCTGAAACGATCTGTATTTTGTGATATGCAATAAGTTAATACGTATATATAAGTCATCATGCAGAACTCATTTATTTGATGTTTTAAACTTTAGCTTAGATTAAACATTATAAACTTTTGTAAAACTATAAAAGTAATAACAAAATATTAAATGCACATGTCAAATGTAAAATGTTGTCCTGCCATATTACGCACGCTTCTCGTACTATATAAACCTTATGAGACTATGTTTTCTTATATGCTAAATTGAATTAAGGTACAAAAACATCAAATCTTAGTTGTACTTTTCAAAATAAATTGTTGTGATACCAATGTGTAATTTTCATGATTTTAGTATTGATTTATGAATCATTTGACAGTATTGAAGTTTAAAAAAAGTAATCAAAACTTAGTTTTAATTAAACTCAAATAACCTGATTAAAGAATTATTTACCTTAATGTCAATTGAAAGTAAAAAGAAAATATATTTAAGTCTTCAATCATATACCATAATGTTAGCTAGGTTTAGAAGAATCGACGGTTTCAATAGGAAAAGAATTTGCTAGCTTGAAATCATGTCTATTTGTGGAGTTTCAAGGTTAAAGTCGATGGTGGGAAACTTTAAAGCTTAGCCTAAAATGAACTAGGAGATGAGTGTGTCTTAAATGGAGGGTAGGCAAGGCAACGACAAGTGGTGCTTCATTGTTGCACAACGACAGTGTAACACCACGAAAAGTCAAAACGAGTCATCAATGTTAATGGGCTTAATTAGTGGGTATTTAATAAAAATAAATAAAGGAATGAAATGGGTTATGGGCTAAATTAGGCTTATGGGTAATAGCCTAAGTGATTAAGGGCCCATAATCAGCCCTTTAACCCACCTAATCAGCCATCATCTTTCTCATTTGCAACCCTAGCAACCAAGTTCTAAAGAGAGAGAGAGAGAGTAGAGAGAAAAAGTGAAGAAAACTCAAGATTATGAACTATAAAGGTTAAGGGATTTAAGATCTGGGTGATTGAGCATCAAACCACAAGAAAGGAACAAGAAATACAGGTAAGAAACAACCTCTAAACCCCTTTGTAGATCAAACCCAAGTTATAGGGTATTGGGTTTTGAAAAGTTGCAAAGAATCGCATAAATGTCATATTTTTACATATGAAAACATGTAAAAAGCTTAGATATAGCCTCATGGATGATAAACTAAGGATTTGGACGTAAAAAGTTGTGATTTTGGTTTGAAAACGGGTTGATTCGTCATTTAAGCTCGATATGTGAAACTGTTTGTTCATCCAGCGAAATTGTGTATTTAAGATGCGAAACTATAGTTTCGCAGGTAATTTCGCTGCCATAGAATTCCAATGAAAGTTGGGCGAAACTGCCATGTGAAGCTGGTAGCGAAACTATCAACGAAATTGACAACGAAACTGGCAACAAAATTAGCGGCGAATTTAGGAAGAAATTAACCCCTTTGAGTGTTAACCTATCTGTAGGCAGTGTATTGTGATCCTAGCTTAGAATGCTTAGTTTAGAAGCTACTCACAATATCCCGATGAGTTCTAGATCCCCTTATTTACTAGTCTTTATTTGTTTTGAGCCTATTATGCATACTAAATATACATTTTTAAATGACAAGATTTTAAGAGGTTTTAACAAGAAGTTCGATTTTTCTATAGCAAAATGTGTTATATAAATGTTTAAAAATAAAATTTCTTCATGCTGCCCCTTGGACCCCACTAGGGGCTGCTGCCCCTAGGACGCCACTGTCAGGGGTTGCCGCCCTCGAACACCCGTTGTCCCGCGAAGGTTCGGTTATGTTTTTATGATGGATTGTACTTGGTATGTTATTTACTCAATAATTTAAACATTATATATTAAAGTGAAAGATAATGTTAATGAAAAGTGGAACTTAATAAATGTTACCTAGGCCCGTATGATGATGAAAAGTCTTGCAAGCACTATGATGGACTTTGTTTATGTATGCAGGATCAGTTTTGTCACTTAACACTTGATTTTTCTCTCAAACTCACTTATATTACACTCAGATCAGATGAAGCAGAGTCTATTCTAAGAGTTGATAGTAATATAATAAGTAACACAGAACACAAAGATATTTTCAAGGTACTTGCATATATTGCTTCTCAACTCAAAGTATTACAAGACTCTTACAAGCATGGTTTATGAGTTACAATCAGAAACTATATATAAGACTACCTACAGCCGGATATACTTTGATACCAGCTGGAATCCTCTAACTAAAGCAAATACTATAAAGCTATAGTTTAAGGTATCTTAGATAATGTCTTATCTAAGATAAGGTAGTCATGACATGTCCATGACTTACCTTTTGTCACCAACTAAAGTTGGTAACTTGTACTAACATAGAAAGGTGAAGAGTGGAATAAAGTATGGTCAACTGCATGGTCTTTTGGGAAAACACCATGCAGTATCAAAGGTTTGCAGCAGAGTGTCAGAGACCATACTTATTTCCATTGGTTCATAGTAGTGTCTTCCGAAGGGTAGTTGGCTTCGGAAGAACAAGTTCTTCTGAAGCCACTTATACTTCGGAAGAGACTACTTCTTTTGAGGCTTGAGGACTTCTTCTTTTCTTCATACTTCAGAAGTTGTCTTCTGATCTTTTCTTCTCAGACTTGATCTTCGGAAGTGAATACTTTGACTTTGGAAGTAGAGTTTGTCTTCGGAAGTTGATCTTTCACTTTTTCTTTGGAAGAACTCTATTTCCTTCGGAAGTTCCACACTTAGATTCGGAAGTCCTTTGTAAGTTGCACCAAAATTTGTATAACTGATTTGGTTTTGGTTGCATCAGCCTTCCCTCTTGATCCAACAAACTTTCCCTAGGTTGATGCTACCAAAACCTCACTTATTCATGCTCCTCAAAACTTTCAACACCAAGGAAAGTAGATATTTATCCATTTGTCTGTTCTTCCCTGAAGTAGTGCTGAGAAGATTGTACAGATCATTAGTTGACAGGAACTCCAGTCTGTCACCCTGAATGATATGCACCCTCAGTTGGGTCCCTCTGAAAAGAGTTAGTTGATGAGAGCTGTAGTCATACTCCCATCTAACTATAGGTTCCAATTTAGGGCCTTCCACCATCTATTGAAAAGCAGTGCTTTTGGTGGTTGACCTTTCCTTGTCTTCCTTCTCTCTTAGTTTCAACTCTTCTTCAATCTTTGCTAAAATGACTTCTGATGTGAGCAGCAACTTCAGAGTTGGAGGGATTGGAGAATGGTTTCTCTGCTAACTCAGCAATGTCAAATCTGTTGGAGTGTAGCAGAGAAGAGACATTTAGCATGTTACTTTCTCTATTCTCTCTTTCCACAACAAAGTTGTGAGAAGCTTCATCGAACCTCCACTGGATTATTTTTTTTCTAGGAACAAGAGGCTGACTAGGAATCGTGTCCCCTTTCTTTATGTCCACCAGAGTCACCAGCTTTCTTCTTAGTTTCTTCTCTTTATCATTTAAGGAGTCCTAGTTGAGACCAAGAAGTCTAGAAGCATGGTCCAGTGTTCCTCTGGGCAGATCAAGAAATTGATCTCTTGTGAAGGAACATGAAGATCCATCAACATAGGACAGTTTGACAAAGCCTCCTTCAGAAGAGATGTCGCTAAGAGTTGTGCATTTTGAGAGCTTTGTCTTGATTGCCTTGAATTCTTCCAAGGAGAGATGTTTAGAAGGCTGAGGGGATGGTTGGGAAGATCGTGGTGCAGTGGTTCTGGAGAGTGTTTTGGGTTGAAGGATGGGTAGTTTAGGTGGTTGAGGTGAGGAAGTAGGTAAGGATAATGGTGTGGGTTCAGGTGTGTAGGGTTTGGTTTTGATGGTGAATGGAGAGGGAATTGGCTCAGGCTAGGGTTGAGTGGTTGGTTTGATGGTCATCCCCTGCACTCTTCTATACATCTCTTTCCTTTTGCCCAAACGAATGTCAGCCTTGATTTCACTGACAATTTGTTGGAGTGTCTGTTCAGACATGGGTCCCACCTGCCTGCCAGAGAAGTCGTAAGCCCGGAGATAGTCTTGCATCAAGGCTTTCTCACCTGTCTTCTTGGTCGTAGTGACCCGAGCTTCTTCTTCCTTCTTCTTCTTCTCCTTTAACTTCTCTCTTGCAGTTCTCTTTCTCTCTTTCTCTAGTTCATCCCGCTCTTTGTTGAAGAGCCATAGGATCATCTCATCATTGTGTGGAGATAGTTCTTGAAGAGAGAATCCTCGGGAGGTTAGGAAAGTTATCCTTTCCCTCCGAAGCTGCATGTCAGCTTCCCTCTTTTCTCTTTCTTCTTTTTCCTCTAAGGCCAACTGTGTTGCTTCCCTCTATTATTCATTCTGCAACTTGGTTGCCTTTTCCAGCTCTACCAACTCCTCTAATGGTAGCACGAGTATGTCTTCATTGGCAGCTCGAAGTTTGATGAGCTGATCAATGATTTCTACCCTCTTCTTATTGTCGATTGCCTTCTGATTGGCTGCAGCTACTTTGGAACTGGAAGCTAACAACTTCCCAGTTGGAAGTCTGCCTTTTCTTTTAAGCTTTTCAATCCTTTCCTCCTCCTGAAGCTCTTCTGCGGTCATTTTCTTCTTTCCTTTATCATCTTTTGAAGTGCTTGACTTTGGTGGTTCTTGGAGAGAGGATTCAGATTGTGAGAGAGGTAGTGAAGGTGCCTAGGTAAGAGGTTGATTGAGAAAGTCCTCACTATCCACCTCAGATTCCAGTTCTAGAATTGCATCTGTGATGATTAGATCCTCGGACAGTGAGAACAATCCTTTTGCAGCTTCCATTTCAGCTTCGGAAGTTTGAGGGAGTGCAGTTTCTGTCCCAACTGTGTTGGTTGCTGGGCCATCAGTCCTCATTTCCCCTTCGAATTGAATCTTAGGTTCCATTTGGACCTTAGGTTGACCAACTTCTTCCACAGTGGTAGAAGATGCACTTAACCTCTGAAGCTCTTCAGCTCTTCAGCTCCAAAGTACATCATAGCCGCATCAGGGCTAGGTTGATCTAGTGAGGATCTTAATAGAAACTTGGAGAAGAGTCTATAGAGATCTCTGATCATCCTTGGGTCAATATGCAGTACAACTTGAGATGCTCAGAAAAGGTAGTTGCAATGGGAGCCGAAATATTGGAAGTTGAAGTTTGGCTTAGTGGTTCCTCAGGTGTTTGTCTTTGAACATTCTCCCTCTTTTTGGTAGCATCATCTTGAGAGCTAGATGAGCTAGAGGAAGAGGTCAAGGAGACCTGAATGGGTACAAGCCTAACAAATTTCTAAATTTGTTTCTCAGCTAGTTGAGCCTTGAGATTGTCAATCTCAAGTTGCTGAGTGGCGGACCTATCTTCTAAAGTCCTAACCTTGGATTAAAGGTTTGAGACTTTAGAAAGCAGGTATAGTGAGTTGCAGTCTTCCATCATCTTCTTTTGAAGAATCACGGGGAGATGAGTGAACATACCTAATATGTTCAGTCTCACCACCAGATATGGTTTCTTGGCACCCTGGTTTTCCTTGCATTATGATATCTCTTTTAGAGTCATCAAAAGGCATGGTTGTTGCAGATTCAGTCTCAGATATGTTACCACTATCCAGAAGATCCATTAAGGCATCTTCTGTAGTGGCAGCTGAATCTGCATTAGTCCCCTTCACATTAGTGGGACTCACCTCAATAAAGGTTTGCTGATGGGGGCTAGAGATAAGAGGTCTCTCTAGGCTCTGTTGATCGTTGAGAGGGTGTTGTAGATCAACTTCATTGCCATGAAGAGACGTAATCTCTTCATCAGTTTTGAAAAGAAGGTCAGTGAAAGATAAGGAAGTTAAACCTAGTGACCCGAGACTTTGATCAATGTCTACAGGCATTGAGCCTTTAGTGTGGTTGTCCCTTTGTGGCTGCTCAATGGAGTGTAGATACTCACCCTAAAGGATTTCAGCTTGGGTTTCAGGCTCATGGGTTTGAGAATGAGGAGACTCAAGACCTATATTGAGGTCGATGGTGAAGGATGGTGAGACCTCAGACTGAGTGGGAGCCCAATGTTCCACTCTAGTCCTTTTGGATGGAACAGGAGGAACTTGTTCAATCAGAGTAGATTGAACAAGGGTTCGTTTGGTGCGTCTTTGGTAAGTGATGGTGATAGGGTGAGAAGGTGGAGTTGGCAGTGTGGGGGCAATTGCTGGTGTGGGTTCATCACCTGTGGGGTGAACAGGGATATCACTAGGAGCTATTTGCTCAGTCATACCTGGAAGCAGAGAAGTGTACCTTCCAGTGAAGTTGGTGGACACCTTCTTCAAAGTTTTGAAGATGGTTGGCCTCATTTGAGGGACAGTCAGAGCAGCTGCATAGACAAGCTGACTCATGTCCAGCTCACAGTTGATAATGTGCTGGAGAAATCTGGGATACATCAAGAATGTGTCTCGCTGGAGATTTCCCATAAGATTGGTCAGCACAAATCTTATGTAGTTGAACCTGAGGCCTCTCACCATTCCATGAACTAGGCACCCTAGTTCATATGGGATTTGATCCCATCCCCCCAGATTTGTTGGACAGACAGTGAAGTATGACATGCAGCAAGAACTTCCAGTTGTAAGAAAAGTTGAACTTGTAGACAGTGGACCTGCTGACGTCTCCACCATATCCCATTTGTATGTAAGTATTGTCCAAATCTGCTTTGGGGAACTCTGTGGGGGCACCTTTATCATGAAGCTCAAGATGCTCCCTAATGATTTGCTCAGTAATGACCAACTCTTGGCCACAAATGCTCGATCGAATTACACGAATCCCATTTAGGGTTTCAATCTGACCGTTATCCCAAAATTCAGCCATGTGATTGGAGTACACAGTGGGATTAACAGTCAGGACAGTGTAATAGGATGATTGAGTGAGAAAAGAGATGATTTAAGATAAGTTCGCATCTCTTGAGGAGTCAAGAAGTGCGACTTGATTGTGTTGAGGGTTAAGTGCCATTTTGTGAAAAGTGAAGGTCGATGAGTTTGGGCTTGGGTGAATTGGGAATGAAGGAAACTTTTAGGACAGTAAATATTATGGTAAGAAGATGAAAGTGAATAGTTGGGATTATTTAAAAGAGGGTGAAATGGCGGTAATAGGGTTAGGATAAGGTGATGTAATGTTTTAGTGGATGAAGTGACAGTGGGGGTAAGGTTTAATTCAGTTAAATAATCCGACATCATTAACAAAATCTTTACTTTTTATAGTGTGGGGCCCAAAAGATTTCCGTTACACAGTAAAATATCTCTTTCAAGTATAAAACATTTTCGAAGGTAATGTGTCTTCCGAATGCAGTTCTTACATCCGAAGGTAAGTTTTTGCTTTCGAGAGTAAAGATTGTTTTCTGAATGGAGAGTTTTATAGGCTTCGGAAGTAGATCTGGTATGTAATCAATCGCTTCTTCCGAGACTAAAAACTCTTCCGAAAAGAAAATTATCCTTGAAGGAATTTTGCTTCGGAAGAAATATCTTCCGAATGTTAATTCCTCTTCAGAAGAATTTGTACTTAGTAAAAAATTTCAAAGAGAGACCTTTTGTAATAGGGCTTAGATTGTATTGACATAAGACATTACACATTAAAAGGTTTTCAAAAGAGGTGAACTAATCAATGTTTATCATCCCAATAGCTGTGATGAGATACTTAAATCTCTGTTCATCAAAAGCTTTGGTGAACAAGTCAGCATATTGTTCATTTGAGTCAACTTTGATTAGCTTAATTAGATTTTTCTCATGTATATCTCTAATGAAATGATACCTATTATCAATATGTTTGTCTTGGAGTGCTTCACAGGATTTTCAGTGATGGAGATAGCAATGTTGTTGTCAATATGGATAGGAGTGCTCATAAAGTTGAATCCATAGTCTAACATCTGGTTTTGAATCCACAACAGCTGAGCACAGCAACTTGCAGCAACAATGTATTCAGCTTCAGCAGTTGATGTAGATACACAGGATTGTTTCTTGCATTGCCATGAGATAATCCTTCCACCAAGAAACTGAGATCCTCCTGATGTTGATTTCTTGTCAATATTGTAGCCACCATAGTTACTGTCAGAGTATCCATAGAGATTAAAATTGTTGTTCCTTGGATACCAGAGACCTAATTTAGGTGCTCCTTTGAGGTATCTGAGGATCCTCTTAGCAGCAGCTAGGTGAGACACCTTTGTAGCAGCCTGATATCTTGCACAAATGCAAGTTGCAAACATGATATCAGGCCTACTAGCTATGAGATACATCAGAGAACCAATAATCGCCCTATACCGATGTTGATCAGTATCCTCCCCCTCAAGGTCAGGACAAAGATTATGGTTTCTAGGTATGGGTGTCTTGGCTGGCTTACAATCTTTCATTTCAAATCTTTCTAAGATTTCATTAACATACTTGGATTAATTGATGAAGAACCCTTCGTTCAATTGCTTCACCTGAATTCCAAGGAAAAAGTCCGTTTTCCCATGTAACTCATCTCAAACTTCTTCATAATGCTCTCAAAGTTTTTGCAAATTTGGTCGTTTGAGGAGCCAAATATAATGTCATCAACATAGACTTGAACAAGCAAAATATCCTTTCCAAACTTCCTTATGAAGAGTCTTATCAATGGTACCTCTAGTGTAACCATTCTTCAGAAGAAACTGAGACAAAGTCTCATACCACAGCCTAGGTGCTTGGTGCAACCCATATAGATATTTATCCAATTTGCACACATAGTTGGGGTGCTGTGGGTTTTCAAATCCTGGAGGCTAGCACATATAGACTTCCCTATCTATATCCCCATATAAAAAGGCACACTTGACATCAAGATGGTAGACAGTGAATTCTTGGATGCAACATAAGCAAGGAAGATCCTAAATGCCTCAAGTCTTACAACATGTGCAAAGACATCAATATAATCAATTTCTTCCTCTTATGTGTATCCTTAAACCACTAGTCTTGCCTTATTCTTGATAATCAAGCCTCTGTCATCTCTCTTGTTTCTGAAAACCCATTTAGTGTCTATAGGTACTTGACCAGATGATAGCGGATATAGGTTCCAAACCTTTTGTCTCTTGAATTGAAGCAACTTCTCTTGCATCGATTCAACCCAACTACTATCTTTCAAGGCATCTTCTACCTTCTTGGGTTCCATCTAGGACAGAAAGCATGAGTACAAACAGATATTCCCATGATGAGTCTGTCCTCTTGTTCTTACACCTTCAGAGACATCCCCTATGATGTTCTCAGCTGGATGAGTGTTATGAATCCTTAAACGAGCAATCACTTCTAGCTGTAAAGATAGATCCAGATTGAACATATTTTGCTCAGGAGCTAGAACACTTTGTCCAGCTGTTGTTTCAAACTCATTCAATGAGAACTGATTGAATGAATGAGAAACATCATCAATTATTGGCTGTGAAGTAGCATTAACAGTTGCTTGTTCCTTCAAGATGCTACTTCCATCAACTTGGTGTTGTGCAGGATCACTTGATGACACGTGAGGATCAGCAGGTGATTCACTAGTTGAAGCTTCACTATCCCTTGATATGGTTATACTATCAGATCTGCCAATAGTGGAAGCTTGATGTGTAGCAGTTCTTGGAGAATTTAGCAGAGGCCTGGGTAGCTCAAACAGTTGATCAGCATCAGAATCATTTTGAGCACCTGTTCCAACTGAAATATTCTCACAAGATGGTTTAGAATAGTTTGAAAATAATTCTAAATAAAAAATATGATCAGGGCCATTTCCCCTAACACAAGGAGTGTGCTTATTAACAACAATATTAGATGAATCCTCAAATTGTTGATTCTTGATGTTGTAAACTCTATAAGCTTTAGAGCTAGAAGAGTATCCAACAAAGATAGCATCATCCGACTTTTTAGAAAAAATTTTCAAATTGTCCTTTGTGTTAAGTATGGTACACTTGCTGCCAAAGGACCTTAGAAAGTCAATGAACGGCAGCCTCTTGTTCCATAACTCATAAGGGTTTTTCCATGTGGTTTAACTATAAGAACCATGTTCTGCACATAGCATGCAGTGCTGACTGCCTCTGCCCAGAATGTTAGAGCTAGTTTGGAATCAGCTAACATAGTTCGAGCAGCCTCAATAAGTGTCTTGTTCCTCCTCTCAGCAATACTATTTTGTTGAGGAGTTCTGGGAGCACTGTATTGTCTAGAAATCCCTTTTGAGTTACAGAACGAGTCAAGAATGAAGTTCTTAAACTCAGTCCCTTGATCACTTCTAATTATCTTAACCTTGTGATCAATTTGATTTTCTATCTTAAGAATAAAAGATTTTAATGTTTCAGCAGTTTCATCTTTAGATCTTAAAAAGAATACCCATGTAAATATTGTAAAATCATCAACAATCACAAGGCAGTATGATTTCCTTCCAATACTCATTATACTTATGGGACCAAATAGATCCATGTGTAATAAGTGTAATGGAGCGGTGATGGAGTTAACACTTTTGGATTTGTGAGATGTCCTGTGTTGCTTCCCTTTCAAGCATGCAACACGGTTATATTTGAAGAAAAATTCCTTTTTAGGCAAACCATGTACCAAGTTATTTTTAGCCAATTTATTCATTGTCTTAAAATTTACATGACACATACGTTTATGCCAAAGTGTTGACTCATCACTATCAGCTTTGGAAAGAAAGCTTGATACTTCACCCATTGGGGAAGCATTGTTCATATCTAGCTTGTACATATCCTCTTTCCTGGGAGATCTAAGAAGCACCAATTCTGGAGGAATTGTCATACCTGGTTTGAGAATAAACCACTCATGTTTTGTGAAAAGCATTTGATATTTTTGATCACAGAACTGAGAAACACTTAACAGATTGTGTTCAAGCTGTTTGACAAAGTGAACTTTGTCAACTTTTAATTTTCTGTTGGATATACTTCCTCTTCCAGAAATATATCCTCCAGCCTCACCTCCAAACTGGACAGGACCTCCATCATAATGTTGAAATTGTTGAAGGGGATATTTGTTCTATGTCATGTGCCTGGAGCATCCACTATCCACGATCCAAACATTGTTATTATTGTCAAATGGATGTCCTTACACATAAGATGAGATGGTTAGTTTTGATTGGAAACCCAAGCCTTATTGGTCTTGGGTTCTTCCAATGATAGTGACATTATTGAACAAAAGGTTAAGCATGGGGATTCAATGGATGTCTTTGAAAAAGAGGTTTGGGCTGCAACATCCTTCTTGATCTTCTAATCCATCTTTTGGTCGATCATTGAGGATGAGCCTTTTGAGGCTTTTGCGGCATGGAATTCTTCTGAAGCTTCTTTCTTTTCGGAAGAACCCTTCACCACCTTTTCTTCCGAAGCAGTCTTCTTCTGGGATGGTTTCAAGGGAACTCTTTTGTTCTTTAAATTTTTAACAGCATTAGTTTCCAAAGTCATTTTCCCTTCGGAAGAAGAATTTTCTTCCAAAAGCAATCTTGCTTTGGAAACCAGTTTTCCCTTTTTCATCACTTGGACTAGTTGATAAGGTTTGAATGAGAAACCTTCCCTGAGTCCTTATTTCCTAACATTATTTGCATAATGTGTGCTAGCAGGATTGTAGTAACAATCGGTAGCCATGTGGTTTTGCAGACCACACATTATGCATGCAATGTTAGTCTTTTAGGAACTTGAGGATTGCTGTTTCTTGTTCTTTTTTTCTTTATCATCAACATTTCCCTTTTAACTTCTAATCCTTTGGTAGGATAGGAGTGTTGGTACTACACTCCTTTCCTAGACCAGAGTTACCTACCACTTGGAATCCAGCTGATATGAATACACCCTTTTGTTTAGGATCAATCATCAGCTTAGACTCAGCCACTTTCTTGGCAGGTCTTCTTTCTGCTTTAGCTCTGCTTATTCTAGCTTTGGTGGTTAGGATTTGATCAGCACTGGGAGAGGTGGGTTGATCTACCTGTTCCTTCCCTATGGTGGCTTCTATTATTGCATCATTCTTCAGCTTAAGTGAAGATGGGTCAGGAGATAGAACCTCTTGCTCTTCACTACCACACCTTGGTTGTCTTATGAACTCATAAGAGTGTGGTGGAGCAATTTCATTGGTCCCCAACCCTCATTTGTTTTGATAGCAAACTTTGGAGTGGGAGGATGATGCAATAATAGCTTGGAAGTTCTGCTCAGAGATAGCATACTTCATGGCTTGAGCCTTAGCAGTGACAAGCTGGGCTTGAGCCTAAGACAATTTGGATATTAAATACTTTATTTGAGTCTTGTAATTTGTGTGTTCATGTTTTAATAGGGAAACAGTTTTCTCTAATTCTTCAATTTTTATTTGGTAGTCAGATTCATCCCTTTTAAAATCAGATTTCAAAACATTTAAAGACTCAATGTTAGATTTAATTTCCATAATGTAGTCCTGATACAGTTTAACCTTAGCAACACATGCAAGTGTACATAGATGTTCATATACCTTATTGCCGTTTGTTCCTGCCATGAGTGCTTGAGCAGGAGTCACATCCTGCACCATATAGCTCCAGTCAACTTCTTGAGCCATTGTAGCAGTCTCAGTCGACCTTCCACATGGCTTTGATGTAGAGGGATGTGTTGAGGCCTGTGGGGTTCTCGGATTTGATTTGGGAGCCTTGCATTCCCTTGCAAAATGACCAAGCTGGTTACAGTTGTAACATTTGGCCATAGATTTGTCAAACCCAAATTTGCTGTTGGTTGGGTTCTGGGGAAAATAACTTCCAGTTTTTTTGAAGAACTTCTTTGCTCTATAGGTTAAAAGAGCCATTTGTTGGACAATGTCCACATATTCTACATCATCTGGACTAAAACACTCTAGATCATCAAAGCAGTACTGAAAGTCACTAGAGTGTCTATTTCCTGAAACAAAGGTACAGTTGTTCTGAAAGGGAGCATGCTGAGCCTGTTGAGACCTTGGAGTCTCAGAAAAGGTAATGTATGGTCCAGATGAACATGATGGCTGTTGGTTGTAAGTCAGGTATTGTTGAGGTTGAGTGGGTCCTAAGCCTTGAACAACCATCAAAGCGTTGCTAGCAGGAAGACTTAGGGGTCTGCTTGTCTGATGGCCTCTCTTGCTCTCCATCTCCAGGCGGTATCCATCAAGGATGCCATAGAGTTCAGTCATTGTGAGGGTGTTCAGATTTTCTGTTCTCTTGATAGAGACACAGTAGAACGTTCACTCATTAGGGAGTACACTCATGAACTTTCTTGTGAGGTCTCTAAGTTTAGAAGTAATTCCTACAGACTGAAGGGAAGAAATAAGATCCATGTACCTGAAGTATTGTTGGTTGAGGGTCTCTCTAGCAATATAGGTGAAGTTCTCAAATTGCTGCTTTAGTGAGTCCTTCTTGGAGTCATTTGAGTTGGAGTACATTTGAGCAAGTGCATCAAATAGTTCTTTGGCTGACTTGCAATGCTCAAACCCCACCATGATGAAGTTAGGTATTGCAGTCATAAGAATAGTCATTGCATTGCTGTCAATGTCCATCTTCTTCTGGTCCTCATCAGAGTAATCTTCAACAGCCTTTTTTATCATAGCACCGTTTCCACCAAGTGGTTCCACCTTGGGTTTGTATGGGCCATTGATAATAGAATACCATATTTTGTTGTCTTGATACCTGATGAAGCCTTCCATGTGTCTGCTCCATGACCTAAAGTTTTCATAAGTAATGATAGGAGATTTAGTCATAGTTCCCATCTCTACTTCAGACTTGTTAAGGGCCATTTTGAGTGTAGTGTAAGGAGGAGTGAAAATAGGTTGATTAGGATGGTAAAATCTCACAATCAAGAGCCTAAATAGCTCTCATACCAATTGCAGGATCGGTTTTGTCATTTAACACTTGATTTTTCTCTCAAACTAACTTATGTTACACTCAGACCAGATGAAGCAGAGTCTATTCTAAGAGTTGATAGTAATATAATAAGTAACACAAAGATAATTTTCAAGGTACTTGCATATATTGCTTCTCAACTCAAAGTATTACAAGACTCTTACAAGTATGGTTTATGAGTTACAATGTGAAACTATATATAATACTACCTACAGCCGGATATACTTTGATACCAGTTGGAATCCTCTAACTAAAGCAAATACTACAAAGTTATAGTTTAAGGTATCTTAGATAATGTCTTATCTAATATAAGGTAGTCATGACATATCCATGACTTACCTTTTGTCACCAACTAAAGTTGGTAACTTGTACTAACATAGAAAGGTGAATAGTGGAATAAAATATGGTCAACTGCATGGTCTTTTAGGAAAACGCCATGCAGTATCAGAGGTCTGCAGCGAAGTGTCAGAGACCATACTTATGTCCACTGGTTCATAGTAGTGTCTTCCGAAGGGTAGTTGGATTCGGAAGAACAAGTTCTTCCGAAGCCAATTATACTTCGGAAGAGACTATTTCTTCCGAGGTTTGAGGACTTCTTCTTTTATTCTTACTTCGGAAGTTGTCTTTTGATATTTTCTTCTCAGACTTGATCTTCCGAAGTGAACACTTTGACTTCAGAAGTAGAGTTTGTCTTCGGAAGTAGATTATGCACTTTGTCAGCGGAAGAACTCTATTTCCTTCGGAAGTTCCACACTTAGCTTCGAAAGCCTTTTGTTAGATACACCAAAATAGTCTAAGTGACTTGGTTTTGGTTGCACAAGCCTTCTTCTAGATCCAACACTTTAGGTTCTCTCTCTATTCTCTCTCTAAAACTTGGTTGCTAGGGTTAAAAATGAGAAAGATGATAGCTGATTAGTGGGTTAAGGGGCTGATTATGGGCCCTAAATCACTTAGGCTCTTGCCCATAAGCCTAATTTAGCCCATAACCTATTTCCTTCTTTTATTTTTTTATCAAATACTCACTAATTATGCCTATTAGTATTGATGACTTATTTTGACTTATTGGGGTGTTACAATTTATTTACTTTTTTTGTATGTATGTATGTATGTATGTATGTATGTATGTATGTATGTATGTATGTATGTATGTATGTATGTATGTATGTATGTATGTATGTATGTATGTATATATGTATTTATGTATGCATGTACGTATGTATGTATGTACCTATGTATGTATGTACGTATGTACCTATGTATGTATGTATGTATGTATGTATGTATGTATGTATGTATGTATGTATGTAAGTACGTACGTACGTACGTACGTGTGTATGTATGTACTTATGTAGGTATGTATGTATGTACGTATGTACGTCTGTACGTATGTATGTATGTATGTATGTATGTATGTATGCATGCATGTATGCATGTATGCATGTATGTATGTATGTATGTATGTATGTATGTTTGTATGTATGTATGTATGAATGTATGTATGTATGTATGTATGAATGTATGTATGTATGTATGTATGTATGTATGTATGCATGCATTTGTATTTTTATTGTATCATAGGTTAGTGTCTTGTGTATTACATAGATTGAATAAATAAAATATTAATAAGGTTATATCAGAATGGCTGATGCACGAAAGCAACCAAAAGGCTTAAGCATGCATGCACTTTGTACAAATGTAGAACTTACTTCGGAAGTTTTACATTCCTTATTATAATTTAATCTAAGTGTAATATTTTCTAAATTCAAAGATTAAATCTTTCGAAGCTTCAAATACAAAGTTTTCTAATGCCAACGAAGTGAAGACTGATTCATTTCAAAGACAGAGAAGACACGTCTTCTCTTATTAGCTTTTGCATAAAGCTAACTTACTTTCTACTGCAATTTAAAGACTCACCAACTTGCAGAAGTTGGTAAAAGGTCCATGCTTTTACAACTATAGATTATGGTTGATTTTCTGTAATTTTCTACTTTGTGCTTTTTATCATTTACATAATATATTAGGATGTGAGCTATTATATATTATAATCACAAGTCAAAAGTCAATCTACCTTTTGACTGTACATTGATCTTGTTGTTTAGATTAGTGTTTGCAGATGACTTTCATAGTATAGACGGTTGTAGGATGTAGTATAAAGTATTTGAGGTTTTTGTATTCCTTTGTATGCTTTGTAACACTTGTAACATTGAACTTGAAAGCAATATACAATATTCTTAAAAACTATACTTATATGTTCTTGTTTATTTGGTTTTGTGTCACTCTTACTTATGTTCATAGTATGATAAACCTGATTCGTTATTCCTTCTGTTAAGTGTTATAACTCTCCACATTGTGAAACTGATTGTGTTGACTACCCTTAACCGGTCCTACTATTAATAAAAATAAATAAATTATTAAATAATCTTTTGATATAATATATGACTGACATTTCGTACGAGTGATAAAATGATAATATCAAAGAAAGTTGTTTTCAAACAAATTGTTTTAAAACAAACTGTTTATAAAAAAGTGTCATTTCTAATAATTTATTTATTATAACTTTAAATTTTAATTAATTTTATTTCATAAGAATTTTATTTTTTAAAAGCTACATGTTTTTTGTTTTTTAGAAGTTTGATATTCTTCTTCTTTCATAAGAATATATTGTGTCTTTTAGAAGTTTGATATTTTTTTGAAAAATTATTATTTTATCATTATTTCTTTAAAAATTGCATTTGTAGAAAAATCTTTTTTATTTAATGTAAAATATATTTAATACGAAAATAATTAAATAATATGATTTGTTTTAATGTACATATTTGTTAGGAGATGGAAACGAGAAAATAAAACTTAAAGGCTCTAAAATTATGACAAGTGATATAAAAAATCTTTTTTATTAGTATAGATAGATAAATAAATTATTATAAATTATTTAAACACATGGTTTGAAAAATAATATTTTATTACGGCAGAAACACGACATTGTAACACATGAAAAATATATTAAAAGTATAAATATCCGTCTGTGATGGATTTTTATTTTATTATTATTTAAACATATGGCTAAAAATATAATTTTATGTTATTGTGAGAACATGACTTCGTAACGCATTTGAAAAAAATATATTTTAAAAATATATATATTTGTTTGTGAGGGAGGGCGATATGCGGAACAAAGTACACAAAAAAGAAAAAATAAAGTTGGTTGCTAACTAACCTTATTTTTATCAAATAACGCGTTCTCCTTTTCTTTATTTACCCAAGTTAAATAAACTCTTTCCGTACTATGTTTCGTGTAAAAGCATCCACCCTAACTGTATCATTCTCTTCTTAATATTTATACTAACAAAATTAACTTTTTATTTTATATTTCAACTAAATAATATTTTTCATAATTTTATCATTATATTTATTTGTAATTCACTCACAACCACTTTAAAATTTATTAAAAACTTTTTAACAATTGCATCATGTTTTTCTCAAATATAGCTAATCACGATACAATTTCTATAACTTTTTCTTTGATTCACTCATAACTAATTACAACCATTATCCATAAGAGCATCACTAATAGCAAAGTATTAAAAAACAACTAGAAACATGTCTAATGTGTTGACACATCAGAAAAGCACACATTTTTTAAAATATTCAAAACTCACTCCAATAAGTAAACTAAAAAACATTACTACATCAACACCACTTTTTTTATTTTACCACTGATGCCCACATATATTTATTTTTTCGGTCATTCTGGGAAAGGACAATTTCATCAAAATCATCACCATCCAATTGTTTTTGATTTAGAAAAAGGATGATGTGGTGTTTTAGAATACAAAAAATATCTTGTTGGAGATGCTTTGGCACATACTTTGAATGCTCTAAGACCATTACCAATGGTAAAATCAAAAAACACTTAAAAACATGACTAGTCGGCAATCATATCAGAAAAACACTCATTCTTCAAAAAATCAAAAAAACCTCTCCAATGATAAAACTTAAAAACACCTAAAAACATTGTCACATCATTATCATCTTTTACATTTATTTTTTAATATCAATCTTAAATATTAATATAAAATATAAATAAAATATTTATGTCTTTTGCTGAATGAAAATTTTAAAATTTTAAAATTTTAAAATAAAAAAAGTTAAATACTTTTTAGAGGAAAATTTTAAAATTTTAAAATTTGAAATTTAAACATTAAATTTAATAAATAATAATTTATTGTAAAAATTAAATATTAAATATTAAAATTTAAATTTAGTGTTTTGGCATATTAGCACTGTTCAGACACACGGGCACTGTTCAGGCGTATGAGCACTGTTTCGGCGCATGAGTACTGTTCAGACCCATGAGCACTGTTCAGTCGCATGAGCATTGTTCCAACACACTGTTTAAACACTTGGGTACTGTTCAGACGTATGATATTGACTTCAAACGTCCAATAGTTAAACTAATATTGAAAAACTAAATATTTTATTAATATGAATATATTATTTTCTTTTTTTAATATTAAAACCAATCCTAGCCTATCTCTGAAAATGTCAAATATTTTTTGTTGTTCATATCTATAAACTTCTATCTTTAAAAACAAATCCCCCAATGGTTCTTGGTTTAAAAAACGGATGATGTGCCGTTTTTAAGGGCAAAAAACGCCCTATTGAAGATTCTCTAGGGTATTCGGTTTCTATTGTATCATTATTTACAATTATGGTTTGAAACTATGATTTTACTAGTATTATGACCCCTGTTTTCTGATGTGGTCATATGTTAAAAAAAGTAATATCATATATTTGCATTTCTTTTAATTGTGAGTTTGGTTTGTTTCAAATTTGAGCTTCATTAAATACAAGGCACGTTCTATATTTGGGACAACACAAAACGAAATACAAGGCGCGTTCTATATTTGAGACAACATAAAACGAAATGTTACCAGGAATCTTGGTGTTGAACCGGGGCGTAAGTTCAAAACTTTAGATGATGAGAGGCAATGATAATATACGTAATTTTATATAAAAAAACAAAATTATTATGTTGTTAATAACATTCAAAACTTTATATAAAAAATAAAAATGTCACAAACTGGTCCATTATAGTGGGTATGTGGATTATACTTGAAAGTTAACATATGAAAATAAACCACTAAAAATTAATGCGTTCGATAAAATAAATATGACGCAACCAAAATGAATGTAATGGTTTAAAATATAAGCACAACTTTAAAACTTGTCACAGGAGAAGAAAACTAATATGTAAAAAAAATCAATAACTTGTATACTTTGAGTTTTGACCATGACTTTTACGTTTGTTTATTGATAACTTGTATAATTTAACACACAAAGCCGTATTCAATGAAATTTACATTAATATATATATATATATATATATATATATATATATATATATATATATATATATATATATATATAAAAGCATAACGAAATCAGTATTAAAAAGAAAAAAACCAAAATATTTTAAACATATATTCCGGTAAGTACATTGGTTTTGTGAAGTTTCTTCATCCACTATATTCTTTATATATACATACCTACTTAAATGCATGAAACCACATGCTTACTACTTTGCATAAACCATGTGGTTTTAGGAGTAACTTTATTATTATTATATATTATTTAGTATTTTAATAGATAAGCTCTAAAATGAGAATTTTTTAACTTTTTATGGTTTTCAAATATTCTTTTTCATTATATAAATAATATACAAGATATTATTTCTTTTAAAGAGTTTGAATATTACTTTTATAATTAAATTACAAGTAATTATAATCTGTATATAACAAAATTTGGTTTTAGTTAGAACCGTTTCAACAGATCTTCAAAATACCATCACGAAAACACGGATAAAAATTCCTTTCAAGGTATACCATGAACAAAACCGAAGCTATGTATCAACTTAATCCGGGCTTGATATCGAAATATTTATAATTGGCGGAGTTAAAAAATATTTATGTTTTGACGATACTATACAATAACTTAAGGAAAAATTAATGATTTATGAGTGTAAATAAATTTTAGAGTGAATTTTCCCTTTCCTTCATGTTGCGGTCATATTTCTATTTTCATCTAAAAATATTTTTTATTGTATTTGACTTCTTAAGGTTTAAAAAAGTTGTTATTTTCATCCAAAAACATGAAATTTGTCAAAGAAATTTTGTCAACAACACATAAACCTAAACTAGAATTTTATTTTTATATAAAAATTAACATAATTCTCATTTTAACAATGAATATTTAATATATTAAAACTATAGATCTAATATTTTTGGATAAAAATAATAACTTTTTTCAAACCTATGGAACTAAATGCAAAAAATAATTTTAGATGAAAATAACAAATGTGACTAAAATACAGGGAGGAAACCACAATTCATTCGAAATTTTAAGTTTACCTTATTTTTCTAGCTTTAGTTGTTGTGAGTTCTTTAATAAGATCGTCATAATCGATTTCTATTAAAATGCTTTTCGAATCCTCCCCAAGTAGCTAAATCGTTCAATATTCCTTGCAACATTTGATCGTATTGTCCTGTTTGGATCAACAACAAGTAAACTTTAAAGACTTATCGAGGACCATTTGAGGGGTTTGATCACTTACAAAACAACACACAATGAGGAGAAATAGATTTATAACACTCAACAGATCAAATGGGGAACTAGAAACCAGTTGCAATGAAGCTAAGAAACCCAAGTAATTAAGACACAGAACAAGAACAAATAACACAAGTATTTGCTTTTCAAGAATACTATATATTGCTCTCTAGTTACTTACAAGTGTTTTTCAAAGCATACATAAGATACAAGGGACCAGTGATACTTTATACTACGTCCTACAGTTGGCCATACTTTGAAGGCCAGCTGGATACATGATCTAGACAATAACAAAACCAATGTAAAGTTAAAAGCCAATTTGCCTTTTGACTTGGGACTATAACATGCCATAACACACATCCTAATATATTACAAACAGGAAAAAAGTACATAAAGTAGAAAGTAATAGACTCAAGACCTCAATGTAAAGTTTTCCAAAAGCATAAACCTTTTCACCAACTTGTGAAAGTTGGTAAGTCAAATAGAATTGTAGCGGAATGGTGGTCTAGCCTTTTGGTAAAAGTACATCAGATAATAGCATGTTCTCAAAAGTCTTCGAAAGAAATCTATCTTCATAATCTGGCTTCGGAAGACTTTGTTGTGAACCTTCGGAAGACTTCATATTTCGCTTCGGAAAATATTGGTCTTGGTTTTGGAATATTTCACTCTTAGAATGTTTTCTAATGCATAATGTGAAACTTTTGAAGAATTCTACTTCAGCACTATGTGCATGCATGCAGGACAGATTTTTTGGATGTTTTGGGTTACATCAGCCTTATATAAAACCTTACAAACTCCCCCGTGGCTGATGCAAACAAAACATTTGAAGACTTTAGATATTGACAGTCCTCACCATGATGATGTCCATGCCGTTCTTCATAAGATGATCAGGATCACTCAGACTCTCATAATGTCTTCTCATATCAAAGATATCATATAGAGGTAGATTGAACATGTCTTTCCATGTGTAGATATCTTCAACACATTGATCTCTGATAACATGCCATCTTTCTTGATTAGTAGAGTAAGTCCAGGACAAGATGGGTCTTCTTGATGCCAGAGGAGCTACTTGGATTGGAGTTAATTAAGCTTCCTTTTGTTGCACATCCTTAGGATTTTCTAACTCATCCTGAGGTTTGGAGATGGATACCTCTTTCTTCTTTTTTTGACTTTGGTTTAGAAGCCATCTTTTTTCTCCTCTTTGAATCTTTTAACCGAGAAAATAGGCTAGCAGCACCTTATTGATCATCCTTGTCTTTCTCAGTTGGGTCTTCCTCTCTCATAGGTTTAGATTGAGAGGCGATAGAAGCCTGTTGTGGATCAGAAGATGAAGCTTGCTCAAACTTAACAGGTGGTCCAGGTTGTGTTGTCTTAAAATGTACAACCTTGACCTCCACTTCTTGAAGGACTTGACTTCTTGGGGAGTGTAAGTCAACAAGTTCTCCTATTTTGATCTTCTGCTTGATCACCATAATGTGCTCATCCATTGTAGATAGAGACATAGGGCCAAGTCTCTTTTCGGAGAATCCATACAACTTTAAGAAGCTTATCATCCTCTACCTATCATCAGACTTTTTCATGCTCATTTGGACGATGGCTCTTTCCTTTACAACCTCTTCTCTTATCTTTCTCTTTGTTGACTTTCACTCTTTGAGTTCTTCAAGTTCAAGCTACTTAAAATACATAAACTCTATGTACACAAAGGATAAGGGAAGAAATGCTTCTGCCTGATATAGGCCTGCGGCACTCAGGTAGTTGATCATATTGATCCTATCAGTTTCTTTGTCTATATGAGGTTCTTGTGGAGCCACAACCTCTGGTGCAAGACTTTTTTGAATTGGGGAGAAGGTAGGAAATATTTGTAGAGTCTTCTTACTCTCCTTTCCTCTTTGATTTGAAGAAGCAATCTTGCATCCTCTACTTCTTTCCTCTCTTTTAAAAATTCAATGTCAGTTAGTTAATTCAATTCTTCTAAGGGGAGGGAGATGATATTATCAATGTCATAGTTCCTGGTCTGTAAGTAGTTTATCTTGACTGTCTTTAACTTATCATCCTGAGTATTTGGCCTAGGGGCAGCCTTGATTACTGCTTCCATGAAGCCAGCAGACCCAGTAAAGGAACTTTCTCCCCTTAGCTTCCTTTTCCTCTCTCTCTCTCTCTCTCTCTCTCTCTCTCTCTCTCCTCCTTAATCTCCCTTAGAGTCATTTTCCTTTTCCCTTTGTCACTCACACACCTTTGTGACACAGGGTGGAGAGAGCTTTGCCCTTTATTGCTTGGTGTAGCCTTCAAGCTCTGACCAGAGAGAGGTTCTGATGCACCTTCAGCAGCAGGTATCTTACCAAGGTAATGGTTTTCTGAAGCAGTTTTAGGTGTGACAGAGCTCTCAAGTTCAATCATTAGGCCTTCAATCAAGGTTTTCCCTTTGAAGCTAATCTTAGGGTCTGCCTCAACATCCAGTTGACCAATGACAATTCCTGATTGCCTAAACTCTTCAGTAATCCTATCTTGAATCCTTTAAGCCAATTCACTAGCTTGTCTAGATTGGCTTGGATTAACAAGTGACATGTTGACAAGGTCAAGACCTTCATAGTAGTTCAAAATTTGATAATTGAAGACTTCTTATTTCCCTTGAACTCTTTGAAGAATAAGGGCTCTTCTGTTTGCATCATACATCCATCCTATGATGTAGTTAGAAGTTCCTTGTGATGGAGATGACACTGCCCTTGGTATACCTTCCTTAAAAAGACTCTAAATGAAGGAGTCTATAGAGTCCACATTAATGTGTACTTGAGGAAGTTGTTGAGCATTAACAATTTCAAGTGAGGATGGTTAGTCCTCAATGTCCATGCTCTGTGAAGAACTCCTAGGTTATGTGAGTGTAATGACTTTCTCCCCCTTTTTGGTAGCATCACCCACTTGAATAGGTGAGCTTGGAGTTAGGTCAATCACATCCAAAGGGTCTTGTGTTCCTAGTTGAGCTCTTCTTAAAGGTCTTTCAGCTAGTTTCTCCTTGAGATAAGATATCTCAAGTTGTTGATCATTGACCCAGTTTGTAAGGTAGTCCTGAGATTTCAAGTAACTAACCTTAGAGAGTAGGTTAGTGGATGTGTTGGACAATTTTTGTACCTTTAGTCTCAAATTCCCATCCTCTTCATTAGAAGATTCATTGGGGGATGAGATAATTGGACCAAAGTACTCAATCTCACCACCAGCATGATGTTCTTGGCTGTTGGTTTTCCTCTGCTTACTGATTACTTCAAATGGAGTATCAATGGGTTGAGTTGCCATGGTTGAGGTCTTAATGATGTAATCATTTAAAAAAAGTGAGAGCCTTTTCCATATGGACCTCTTGAACAGGTTTAGGGAGATGCACCTCAGTAGTGGGTAGATGATGTAGGCTAGACAAGGGAGAAGCATGAGCACTTATCTCTCTTTTAGTAGGGGAAGAGAAAAGAGACTCATGATACCCACTGAATCCTATGTCCTCATCATCATAGAAGTCAAGGCTGGGATTTGGCTGGTATAGATCTAAAGGCTGGGGATGGTAACTTTCCCCTAAAGGTTGTTCACTAGAGTGTTGAGACACTGAGTGAAGGCTTAAGGCTGTTGGGCTGATGAGCTCATCAGGATAAGCATAAGGAATCTTAGCACTCATTCTTGAAGACATGGGAGTGGTTTGTTCCTCAAGAGAAGTAGGAGCTCTAGTGTCCACTTCCTCCTGTGTGGGTAGTGATATGGGGGCCTACACAGATTGAATAGCTTTTGTAGGGGTGTTTGGATTTTCTTTGGTATTGAGGGTGATTTGTGGTTGTTTTGGTGGTTGAGAGGTAGAAGGTGTGGGTTCAACACTATCTTGGATTGCTAGATTGTCACCTTGAGCAATGAGCTCTAAAATTTTTGGGACCAGGGTTGTTTCTATCCTAGAGAAGCCAACAGTTGGCTTCTTCAAGATCTTTAAGATGCCATGCTTCATCTGTCCTAATCTAAAGAACATTATCTGCTTCCCTCAACTGTGAGCCTAGTTCATAGTTGAGAATATGTTGAACATATCTAGGAAACATATAATATTCTAAGGAGTCCAAATTAGAAAGCAAGTTTGTATAACCAAATTGAGAGTACCTGAATTTCACCCCTTAAACCATCCCATGCGCTATGAAGGAGAGATCTTCAGGAATTTGGTCCTAACCCCCATGCTTGTTGGACAAGCTATGGATGACCACATGAAGTAAGTACATCCACTGGGATGAGACCTTCCCTTTCCTGAAGGTCTTTAAAGAGAAATCCCCCTAATCACCCATCTGATGGAAGGATTGGTTGACAACTTCTTTGGGAAAGGACAACTCACATTCCTCATCATCTAGATGAAGATGGGTGTTTATGATGGCTGGAGTGATGGAGTTTGTCCTTCGCTGTACTGTAGCAGACAATGTCTTCTCCCCATCTAGGATAACCTCTTGACAAGTCTTCTAGAAGTCAAGCAAATGATCCTCATAAAGAACATGATCAATGGTAAGGGAGGTGGAGTAGTTTGACAAAGTCAAGAATCAACAAACCTTTGAGAAATAAGCATCTTTCTAAGAGTTTAAAAGAGCAACATGATTATGTTACCTATGTAACTACATGAACAGTTTGGGTCATTTCTGCGGTTGAGTTTGGCCATTTTAGAATTCTTAGCGGTGAAGGAAAAGAAGAAAAAAAGTGGTTTTAAAGAGAATTTTGGGAATTTAGGTCTAGAGTAAGATTAAGATGGGGAAACCATTGGGTTTATATATGAAAAAGATTTAAGACAAAGTTAATGAAAGATGATAAACTTTGAAATTCGGATGTCGATCTCACCTATGAAAACGTAGTTTGCTTTTTGCCTAAAAAGTAGTTTTCTTGGAAGTCGAAAATTTCCGAAGGTAATTTGTCTTCGGAAGTTTTGGAAAAAAACGCTTCTAAAGGTATTTTCCAGACACTCATTGGATGAAGTCTCACTTGATAAGTGGGCTAATATGGTGGGAGAATCATCAAAGCCAGATCTAAAATTTTCTAATCTAGATCTCTCTCAGCAACTTGCTGTGATCCCTCAGCTAAGGATCCATAAGTCTCATCCCACCTCAAACATAATTGGAAATATTGACTCAGGGTAAGAACAAGAGGACAAACCCATGATGTAAATGTTTGTATTCACTCTTGTTTCTTATCTCAGATAAAGCTTAAGAATATTGATGAGGCTCTGAAGGATGGAAGCTGGGTTGAAGCTATGCAAGAGGAGCTCCTTCACTTCAAAAGACATAAGGTTTGGAACCTATGCTTTAACTGAAAAGGAAAAATGTTTATCTTCAGGTTGTATAGCTGGATGGTAAGGATCATTTGTATACCACTGTTACACAACCTGAACCATTCAGCTCTAAAGGTATTTTCCACCCTAAAGGAATTGCCACAAATCTGGAAAGATGAAGATGGAGAAGAAAAGTGATCAAGTTCAGCCTTGTTCTCAAAAGAAGGCTCTTAGGAAGAACAAAATGGATTGTGTTATGTGTGGAAGTGCTTCTTATTTTGCTAAGTATTTTCTTTACATTCCAAAAGGTACTATTCACATGACCAAGAAAGATACTTCTAAGAGTTTGAAGAAGAAGTAAGCTTCAGAATGAAAATGTTTTCTTTTCAGTAGCTCCAAAATGAAGATAAAGACAAGTGGAAAATTGCCTTCGGAAGAAAATTTGATTTTAGAAGAAAGGAATACTTCCGAAGCACCGAAGTCTGTTGTAATTCTAGCAAGATCTTTCAAAGGTTCGGTCATCAAAACTTCCAAAGTCATCAAAACTTCCGAAGTGTTGAAGGTCAAGTCTAAGCTTCCAAAGGTGGTTTGGAAGACAAAGAAAGATCAAGTGACTAAAAGTACTCCATCAACATCATCAAATGATCCTTAAAATATGACTATATGATCTATTATTGTTGCACTGTCTTCAACTTTTTTTGATGAGCCCAAGACTAATAAGGCTTGGGTTTCCAAATATAACTAATCATCTCTTTTGGTGCAGGAACAACTCAAGGCAAACAAGTATGTCTGGATCATTAATAGTGGTTGTTCCAGGCACATGACAAGCAATAGGTCTCTACTCTACAAAGTTGAAAGGAATGATGGATGACTAGTTGCTTTTTGAGGAGACGCTAGAGATTAAATTACAAGAAGGGGCAGGGTCATAAATAGTAAGCTAAGTATTGAGAAGGTAAACTTTGTCAGAAGCTTGGATACAATCTTTTGAGTGTATCTCAATTTTGTGATCAGAGTCATAATATGCTTTTTACTGAGCATTAGTGCATTGTTCTCAGGCCCATGATGGTAATTCCTCTTGAGCATAAAGGAACATCTACCATATGGATTTGAAAGAAACCTCTCCTTCACGGGAAGTTTCAGGCTTTCTATCTAAAACCAATAGTGATGAGTCTTTTCTATTGCATAAAAGAATATGCCATGTAAACTTTAAAAACATGAATAAATTAAATAATAAGACTTGGTAACTAGAATGCCTAAGAATGAGTTTACAAGTGATGATGATTTTGTTGCATGCCTGAAAGGGAAGCAACATAAGATATCACACAAGCCAAAAGAAAGAAACTCCATCACTAATCCCCTACACTTATTACATATGGATATCTTTGGCCCTACTAGTGTAATGAGTCTAGGAAGGACCTCTTACTGTTTAGTGATCACAGATGACTTTACAAAATTCACTTGGGTCTTCTTTCTTAGAACAAAGAATGAGACCCCTGAGATTCTAAAGAATTTCATTTTAAAGATTGAGAATCAATGTGATCACATGGTCAAGACCATAAGATGTGATCAAGGAACTAAATTTGAGAACTAAATCCTTGATATATATTATTATGAAAAGGGTATTACAAGACAATAAGTGCTCTCATGGCTCCTCAGCATGTTGGTGTTGCTAAGAGGAGAAACATGACACTTATTGAAGCTGCAAGAACTATGTTGTCTGACTTTAAACTGCATATCACCTTCTGGGCAGAGGCAGTTTACACTCCATGCTATGTGGAAAATAGAGTTTTAATAGTTAGACACATGGTAAGACTCCTTATAAACTTTGGCACAAGAAGAAGCCTTTCATTGGTTTTCTCAGTCATTTGGGTGTCCTTGCACCATCTTGAATACTAAAGATCAAATTTCCAAGTTTGATAAGAAATAAGATGATGGACATTTTATTAGATATTCTTCTCAAGCAAGTATACAATCTCAGAACTAGAGTAGTTGCTTAGTCACCAATGTGACTTTCAATAGCACTCTCCAAGTGTGAAAGGTTCTGGTTTTTATTGGCTATTTGCTCTTGATTTAGTTACCAATTGTTTTAACAAATCTTATGAACATGTTTCAGGATCTATAGATTTACTACATATAGGTGATCATGACCCAAGATTTGAGCTGAGAAGACCATTAAGCTACACATCTTTAGCTCCAATTATAACTAACTCTACAAAAGAAGTTTCCATCAGCACAACAATGGCAAATTCAGCTGATAGATCTGAGATGACTTCAAATTCTAGCTTAGAGGCATAACTCTCAGATAAAGAAGCTTCAAATGTAAAAGACCGTGTTGGTTGTGAAAGTGATCAAGAATTTTTTGATGCTAACAACCACTCCATTGAAGACAACATCAATGATGTCACACACTCAATGGTTCAAGTTTCTCTTGATAAGTTTGCCGAAGTAGTGGGAGAAACCTTAATGCTAGATCTAATTTTTTCTAATTTAGATCTCTCTAAGCAACTTGCTATGATCCCTCAACTAAGGATTCACAAGTACCATCCTACCACAAACATCATTGGCGATGTTGACTCAGGGGTTAAAACAATAGGACAAACTCATGATGCAAATGTTTGTCTTCACTCTTGTTTCTTATCCCATATAGAGCCTAAGAAAATTGATGATGCTTCAAAGGATGCAAGTTAGGTTAAAGCTATACAGGAAGTGCTACTTCAATTAAAAAGGGAAAAGGTTTGGAACCTATGTCCTCTTCCTTAAAGGAAGACTAGTATAGGAATCAAATGGGCGGAAACCCAATTTGGAGACTCAATTTCGGCCGCCCCTTTTGGTGGGTGTGTGCCTTTTGTTTTCATGGAACAAGTTCTTCATTAACTAGTTAAACACACTCACACTCTACCTCCTTCTCTCTCTCACAATGAAGAACAACAAGGACCATTTTTCTCTTTATTCTTGAAGGAAAAACAAGCTGAAAATCGGTTTTTAGCAGCTTTCTTGGTTCGGTTTTAATGTTCAAATCCTAACAAAAGGTTCTTTGCTTGATGCTTGTAGGTATGAAAGCTCGAGGACACCTCTCCTTGGTGTTTTGGTCGTTCAAGAGCCTCATTCTCTTCATCAAAATCTCATTTTCAGCTGCTCTACAATGGTGGTTTGTATGTCTTGTTTTGGTTGTTATTTCTTCTTGATAGCTAGTTCATACACATATATATGATCCTATGTTCTTGGGTTTGTTTTTGTTATGTTGTTAGCCTTAATTTTTCAGATTACAAATCATAAGATTAAGGTTTTATTCCGCTGTGTTTTTCATGTTTAAATGGTTACACTACTTTGATAATGGTCCAACAAACCCAACATTGGCATCTAGAGCCAGATATGTGGATGAATAGCTTCTATTGTCCTTGTAAAATTGGTTTTATGGGGTTTTAACAACCTTAAAGGGGCTGTTTTGTGATGTTATGATGAATCCCCAATCTTTCAAGGTTATATCTTACATGCTTATGATTAAACCTTGAACGAAAGATATCAAATGGTTGATTGTATTTTGTTTGGACAAAACCCTAAATTCTTGGTTTATGTTGGCTGAAAATTTATGGTCAAATGAGGATTTATTTTGGTTCTTGAATGTTGTTTCTATTGGTGCATAGCCTAGCCTTGACCTTGTGTTGGTTTGGTTTTGAATGGATGTTTTTTTTGGTTGATTTCATTCATAATGGGTTGTAATATTATTCTTTGTGCTTGTATTTGGATGTAATTTATTTATTCATTCAATGTTGATGTAATAAATAGACTAGGTGTATTTTCTTTTATTAGAAGATTTGTATTAGGATATAAATTTTGTAAAAGAAGATGCACAAGTTGGAAGCACAAAGGGAAGACACAAAGAGAAAGACTTGAAGCATTTGGATGCAACTTCAAGTGGGGGTGTTCGGAGATCTCATCTTTTGTGTTGTGTTCAACCCTTTGGAAAGACCAAATGACAACACTTGTGATGGCAAACAAGTGTTGTCGACTTAGTGGCTATGGTTATGCACTTGTGATTGTTTAATTATTCTTGTTTAGTTGTTTGTTATTTGATGGTTGTTTGATATTTGGATGTGCAAAACAAACTTATTAACAAACAAAACAAGCTGAAATTTTATGGTTTATTATCATTAAGTGACTAATAAAAGGTTATTAAAAGGATTAAAAATTTTAATAAAAGGGGTTTTACTAAAAAGAGAACCATAGGGTGCCATGTATTTTAAAGCATGCAAATACAAGGTACATAGAGTTTTCATAACTAGAATTAATGAAAACTTAAATCTCTTTGGAAACAAGTTTAACACCATCCTTTTACACGACACTCAAATCACTTGAGAACTATTTGTGGGATAAAGGTCACCTAACTACTTTTAGGGAACTTGTGTGTTTGAGGTGGGCTTAACATATTTGTGGGATAAAGGTCACTTAACCACTAGTATGTGTAAACTCACACGTGTGTGTAAGTAGGACGACTTGAATTGGAAACCATGTTCATAGGGTCACCGAAGCATGGCGTACAATGGTGTTGATGGGATTTTACATGCCGACTAAACATAAGATGTTTAACCGATCCCATAAAGCTAGAAGTTGCAAAAGGTTGCAATTGTCAAATGTTGACTACCTTGCTAATTTAAATAATGGGATAAAGGTCACCTAACTATCATTTAAATGTAACATTGGATTCTAGATTTTAATTATTAATTGTCTATGAGACATGAAAAGGGTATTAATAATTA
>BJCM01085881.1:0-11499 GCA_018326385.1 Flaveria bidentis
TAAAAACCATTTTAATACATTTTCAGCCCCAAGAAGAGTTTAAAACAAGTAAACCGGGGTCTAGAACTCACCTGGTGCAACTTGGGTGTTTCTTCCTTCTAACCCGCTTGCAATGAGTTCACACACCTAAAAACACACCAAAACACACACATGGACACACACACCAGCACATAAGCATGTAACCGAGACAAAAAAACCCAACATGAATGCTTAAAACCACGAATTCTTACCTCTTCTTTTCTTCTTCTTCCTAAACCCGAAGTCCTCTACTCTTTCTCTTCTCTCTCTCTAAAACCGATTGGAAAAGTGAGGTGAAAGGAGGGTGGGCGGCCATGCCCACCTTTACACCAATTTTTCAAAGAAGACACTTTTAGTCTCTCTACTTGGGCTTTATTGCTTTTCTTTCTTTTATTTTTCATTTCTTGTCTTTGTTATAAAAAAATAACCGGGTGTTACATTTTCTCCATTTGGTAGCTTTTGCATATAAAGAGAAGGATTAAAACTTCTTGAATGTTGATCTTTTGGAAAATTAAAATCAAAAACTTTAATTAGATCCTTTTCAACTAATTTATCTCGTAAATTAATAGTAATATTATCCCATTCACTAGGATCGTAAATATTTAGAGGTGTTTGTCCATCATCGGTGTGCTTAGTGTGTTCATTATCGTTTTGTTTATTATTATTTTGTTCATCATTATTGTTGTTAGGATGTTCATTATCAATTTGTTCATTGTTAGTGTTGTTAGGTTGTTCATCGTTAGTGTTGTTAGGTTGTTCATTATGCATTTGTTCATCATTAGTGTTGTTAGGTTGTTCATTATGTATTTGTTCACCATTAGCGTATTCATTGATTAGTTCATTTACTTGTGCATTATGTGTTTCTTTATCGTTCACTAGTTGATTTGGTTCATCATTTGCTTGTTTGTTATTATGATTGTTTTGAACATCATTATTTTTGACCGTTATGTATTTTAACAATGACCCTTTTTGAGATTCAATTAAAGCTTCTTGTTCTCTTCTTTTTTTTCTCTTTGGTCCAACCCCATTAATGTTTTCTAATTCGCTTTGACATGTTCAATCAAATCTAGATGACTAGAAGTAATTCCTAAATCCCAAATCAAATATTTCAAGCAAATCCCAAGTGATACAATGATTCTGTATTCTAATAAACAATAATAATTAGCAATTTGCAAATCAAATAAATAAAAGACGAAGTACAATATCAAGCAGGCAAGCCAAATGAAAGTATAAAATTAGAGCACAACTTATCTTATTTGAGATTGAATCAAGCAGTCTAGTAGTACCAAGAAGAACAAAAACACAACAATTTCAAGTGAAATCGAGCAGCCTAGCAACCAAAGCAATTAGAGCATAACAATCTGAGAACCGAGCATACAAAGAAATTAGAGCATAACAATCTAAGAACCGAGCAACCTAGCAGCCAAAGGAATTCGCCAATTCGTGGAACGGTCAGTCGGTGCCGGTTAGGAGTTAGGACCGAGGAACTCATCACGTGAATCTTAACCTTCGAGTCTCGTTCGTTCGTTTCCAACTCACCTGCCGGCCGCCCCAACCCCCCAATAATGAATCAAGTAATTAATTCCTTGATTCATGGTGTGTGAAGTGTGAATTGAGATGGAAAAGTCAAAAGGCGGTGGGCATAGCGGTGTGAAGTTCCGAAATTCTTTCCACTCAACCCTTGGATTATTATTTTTCTCGGCTTAAAACTTGGGCTATTTAATAAATATATATGGTGGCCTTTTACCTTATGTGGGCCTAAAGCCCTAGCTTGTTTTGACAAGCATTTGGGCCGCCCCTGTTTTTGACTCCTTTGAATCTGCGCATCTTCATCCCCTAAAAAACAATATATTTTTAACTCAAAACAACCTATAACTTTAATTCTTGGAGCATTAACTATTAATTGAAGAAGGAGCATTAAGAGCATTCACACTCATTTTTTTACAAATTTGTGAGTATGTTTTTTTTATATTATAGAGCATGATTATTAGTGGTTTTGAGTGGGGATAAAGAACATGTACCATTCATCTCTATATTTGTTAAAACACTATTCATATATATAAAATTTTTAATATTTGTTGAAAGTAATTGTGAGTAGAGGATATAGAAAATATAGTGATAAAAGTATAAAATGTATGATTTTATTGAAAATGAGAGAAAAAATAGTGATTTTTAGTGTAATTATAGAGATAAAGATGAAGAGTGGGTTGTGAATACTCTAAAGAAAGTTAATCATTCATTTATTTATATTTTTACTTAAAAGAGCAATGATAAGTTGGTGCTTATATGACAAAAGTATCACTTAAAAGCCATTAATCATTACATATTGTCTTAAGGGGGGTATTTTTCATCGAATGAGTGCCAACTCAACATTTTTTTTATTAAAATATGTGTAGTGCTTATTGCTCATTTAATTATAATCATATTATTTTGTTCTATTTTATAATTTTTTTAATCTTTTTTATTCTATTAAATCATGGTTCATTCACATAGCAACGTTAAGTCTTTTCAAAGTAAAATCACCACCTCAAAAACAAACCAACCATGGCACCACCATTAGTGTCAAAGATACAACTATATATTTTTCTCCACTACTGCCACAATGTCAAATATACCATTGTGTCAAAGAGATAAGTGTGCGGGTTTAATGTGGAAAGACTAGCTTGTTTTACTTTGCTCGACCCAAGAACCTATTATATGTATTTCAAAACCAAAAGACCCAACCATTTTCTGAACCTATTTCTACTTAAAAACAACATGTAACACAGAAATAACTAAGTTACAACATGACTTTCAATTTATAAAAAACAACCGACAATTTGACCCGTTGCAAATTGAAAATTGTACTCTACAAACTGCAGCCTAAGCATTGCGTTAAAGTTGTCGTAAAATGGCAGCCACAATAATCTTGGCTTCATAAAAAGTGGAACTCTTTAAACCTACATATGTATAAATCATTAAATCTTATCATTAACTATATGGTGTTAACAATGGAAGAAAACATAATTATAATAAAACTCTTAAAATAAGATAGTAGTAGTAGTAGTGGAACATAAAAAAGTATTAAAGTTTAACCGAAAACATTGTTTGATACGTATATAAATGTACCTTCATATAATGACCTAATTTTAATAGCTGCCTGATGGGTAATTTTTATAACCTTAACGGATATATGTGATTACCCGCGGGTACATTCGATACCTGACGGGTAAATACCCGCTACATACCCGACGAGTTTTGGGTTGGGTATGGGACTCACTTTTCTGATGGGGTATAGGGTTAGGATTACCCGTACCCGTCCCAAACCCTCCCTATTACCATCCCTAGATGGGTTCTCTGGTAGATCTTCATGATCTTTCTTTGTACTTGAAAGATTCTTGGCTTTTCAATTTCTACGGGCTACTAATCCTGTCCGAAACAAACTAACCAATGATTATGGTTGGCTTCTTAGAGAGGTTTTAAAACCCTCGAGTCTCAGGATATAATTCTTAAAGAAAGACGATAAATTCTACATATTCCGACGAGTCACTCATTTTTGTTCAAACAATGTGTTGATAAAGAAATGGACCAAACAACGTTTAGTTATGAGCTGAACTTTCTAATATGTAGTGGATTTGATTTAAGAATGAAATTTAGAAAACTATTTAGTCTGTGGTAATGAAAGCCATGAACGCAGGTTTTTATTAGTAGTGGCGGAGCTTGAACTATGTCATAGGGGGGTCAGAGGCGAAAATATTTTTTTTTAGGGGGGCGAACTCAATATTTATATAAAAATTTACACTACCAGACCAAAAATTTACACGATCGAGCTAAAATTTAACACTACGGGCGAAAAAATAGGGGGCGGTGGCTGCAGTTTAATATGCTAATGGAAATGCAAGAATGAAATTTAACACTACGGATGAAAAAATAGGTCAACGCGATGAAAAAGAATTTAGCAAGAAGGGAACGAAGGAGATCTTCGATTCAATATTAATATGCTAATGGAAATGCAAGATATAACAACATTCAAAGAAGTAGCTTACAAGAAACAAATTGGAAAAGTACTACAACTCCTAAGTCTTGAAACCTTTTCATACCTAGGAACCTATTCCTCTATTGAATGAGGCAAGTGGTCAAGCGAACAAAGGCAAGCTAGGTCCTAAGTGGGAGGGGCCATATAGGGTCAATTGGGAAAAAAACATGGAACTTACAAGCTATCCCTCATCACTAGGACAAAGTGTCCTAAGACCTGTAATGTCGAATAGTTGCGTAAGTATTACATATAATCAAGTATATTTTAGAGCACAACAAATTATCAGAATATGTTTTTTACATGACCTAGGTAAGAAGGAAAAGTTTGAGGCCTGTCTTCACACGCCTAAAAACGACCAAAGTATGATATCAAAAATCTAGCCTTATTACACATCACTAATGGGTGAACTAAGTTGGAAGATGTGTAACAAATAGTAGTACCTACCTACCTAAAAGGCTTTATAGGAGTTAGATGATTCAAGATAAATGAACCAAGGGCAAGCCTTAGATTTCTAAAAAAAACATCCTTTTATAAAAAAGTAAGAAAGCAAGCGAAATGTTCACCATGCATGAAGAAATGGAGGCATCCTAAAAAATCTCTTGGTAGAGTTTAAATCAAAACATTCTAATAATCAACTAGGAACTAGACAAATAAATTATGAATAAATGAACCAAATGTTAACTTCCAAACATAGAAATCAAATGAAATAGGGTTATTGGATTTTAATAATCTTAACTTTCATTTATTGGCCGACATTAAGAAAATGTTTATGTCAACTCCCAAATTTATGTTTATTTTCTCTAAATGTCCCTTACTAACCGAGAGTTAACAACGTAGTTTTTATGACGTGAACTACTTATATGGCTAAAACATTAAGCATAAAGTTGAAATCAACTATTAGGTCTGTCAATTTAAGACTTCTGCACACTGAAACACACCAATCTTTACCTCCTTATCTAAATCACGTGACTCATTAAAGGTAGATTTCATGTGACTATGAAGGCTAGACACCAAAACTAGACCTCATGGAGGCTGGGCAGTGACAGAGTTGAAATCGGCTCAAAGTTGGCCTCATTTAATCAAAAAACTAACAGGGGTTAACTCTTAATTAACAAGAGATCGTTGAAGGAAAATAAACTTAAAGTTAGGAGTGTGTGTAAATATTTACTGAGTTGGGATTAATCACGACCAATAAAAAAATTTGAAAGCAAATGCATAAATAAAATAGGGGAAAATAAACTATAACTATAACAAAGTAAGACAACCTTTTAACAGAGGCAAAGATTAACATGCATAAATTTGTATAAAACAATATCATGCACAAAGCCATAACACCAAAATTTAATGCTATAATCTTACATATAACACGATAAATATCTCTGCAATAGAGAAATAAACATCACATAAAATTTCACAAAACCATAAAGGGCACAACATCAAAACAAACTAATGTTTAAACCCATAACAAGGAACACACAATAAACAACCAAATTTAAAAAAAGGGTAACAACAACCTAAATTAGGGACTTAGATATTCAGGATCCTTCATGGATACTAGAGCATCTTAACAATAGAAAATTGTAAGAGAGTTGGTTAAGCAGGTGATTAGAGAATAAGAAAACTAATACAAGCAACACCAACATCTTTCATACATTGATTGGCAATTAGTGTGTAGTATTGAGCTAGCTCAACTAGGATGATTTTCCTAGAACAATAGTAACCTACCTCCAATCCTCATTGGTACTATGCCACCATGTAGGCCTAATCCATTTTGCCCAACAACATAGTAAACTCTTGCATGTTACTGATACGATTAAACACTTTCAATATCCTTGAGTTATGAGACAGTTACTATTATCCACCAAGTGAGAGTCACCCTCATCAATGATCATAAGGTTTTTATATGGAGACTCGTTCTATATAATTGCATCCTTCATCAATTGTTTATCATGGAAATCCTTCTCCTCCAACACAGGTTTGGATCCTTTAAAACATCAATGGCACCCTCTAGATGATCATAAGCCTCACTTGTATAATCCACATCAATATAACAACAATGCAATTGTAATAGACTTTAAAAACCACTCAATATCTTGGATAACTAACTTGAAAAACTCCAATGCAATCTTGTGACTATTTAAAAGGAGCCACATGTAATGCTAGTATGGGATGGAAGACTCTTACTTAGTAGCATCAATCAAAAGGATGTTATTATCAAATTCTCCCATACAAGTAAACACTCAATTGTAATAGACTTTAAAAACGGGAAAAGAAGGCTTGCCCTCATCATGAATATGGTCAGTAACATGATCAAACACAAGTCGAGCTAAAAATGTCAAAGAAGAAGGACTTGTAGCTATCAAACTTTTATTCATAACACTAGATGAATAACACCATAGTTTGTAATTTCAAAATCCACAACTGATGGTTTCAACTCAACACCTTAAAGCCGTGTGAACCTCTCAAAAGCATAGAGATCAAAATCAACATAATGACTAGCTTTACTTTTCTTCCTACCATAATCAACAATCCGTTCTAAAGATGATACAAACTAAACAAACCACCCTTTAGTGTTTTCTCATAATCTGCTCCTCAAGAAAGCCTTTGAACCTCTTTATTTAACTAAAGAGTTCCAAATTTTTACCATAAATTTAACTAATAGGCTTGTTGTTATTTTTAATACTACTCATCACATTAATAAGGCTAAGATCGTATCAGGAATATAGGAATCAATAAAAGTAATGTTAGGATTAACCTCTTGGACCACAAAAAGATAATGGTTAATTAAAAAATACAATATTCAAGTGATTAAATACCAAGAAATACAAATCTTGCCATCCTCATGAAACACACCATATTTTTTTTATAAAATACTTTTGCTATTTTTATCAGAGTTAGGTCCCAGTTCTTAACAAAATTTCTCATTTATAGTGATATGAAATTTCATAAAAAACGTATTACAACGAAACATAATCATTTTATAAACTTTTTCTACAATATTTATTATACTAGCTTTATTAAACATGTGTATTACATGGATTATATAAATAAAATATTAATATAAAAAAATTATTAATTATAAAATGATATTCTAAGGTACGATATGACAGAAATTATGTATAAGAAATGACTATAAATAATAAAACAATGATATTAACTTTTTAATTTTTTTAAGTTTTTTAAATAAACATTTTGTTTTAAAACAACCCGTATAAAAATATCATATTTAAAAATTTTCTTATTACAACTCCTAAATTTGATTATTTTTTGTTTTTAAAAATTGACTTTCTAAAAAATATTAGTTTAAGTATAAATAACCTTAATAAATAGATTTTTTTCTTAGTTTATTAAATATTAAAAAATATTAATATAGTATTATTAGTAATTAAGGTAATTATTTAATAAGAGAGAGAGAGAAGAGGGACATTTTGATGAAAATGATTATGGTATTGACACATGGCACACCAATTTACCTTTTTATTATGGTATGAACTTATATATTAAATAAGAGTAGTGTTTATTTGTTAGTCTAGTAACATCCCAAAACTTTAATCATTTTTGGGTGTTTTTCTTGAAAACATTTTAAAATATTTTTATTAGCTTCTGTTAAATAAGTACATATTTTTATTTTAAACACATATTTTCTTCTTATTGGGATTTATCATTCAAAAATCATTTTTATTTACTCCTTATTGCTTCTTTAAAATTCAACACTCGAATTTCTTGTTGGTTTATTTTTAATCCTTGAGGATTATTAACTTCTCTATTTATATATGTGGGGTTCAACATCCGAACCCTTTAGGATTTCAACATCTGAAATTTTTACATATATTTAACTCCCTTTTTATATATGCGGAGTTCAACAACCCAACCCCTTGGGATTTTAGCACCCAAAATCCTTACATATATTTTACTTCCCACTTTAAGAGCACCAATTCACATATTTAGACCCGTACCCTATAAATCATTTCTATCATAATCATGCATATTTATAAATAAACAAACACATATCACATGTAATCAACATGTTTCATCTCCAATAAAATAATACAACTTTATAGTAAGTAAAAACAGATAACATATAACTAAACATGTAACATAATTTAGTTATGAGTCCATTAGAATTACTGAGGTGATAGAGGATTGTGCTATAGAACTAGAAGGTCATAGGTTTGCTGCTAGGTTACACGTGATGCCCCTAGGTGGATTTGATGTAGTACTAGGGATGGACTGGTTAGCAACCTATGAAGCAAACATCACATGTCACAAGAAGATGATTCGATTAGTTGCACCCGATGGGAGTTTGGTTACAATTTATGGAGATCACGTTACTACGATCCCGAAGGTGATTTCGATGGCGGTGGCGGGGAAGTGCATGACACGTGGATGTAGTGCCTACTTGGCATACATAAAAGATGTGGATATGTCGGTACCGCAATTATCTGAGGTACCAGTAGTGTGCGACTTTTCGGACGTATTCCAAAAAGACTTACCCGGGGTGCCACCGGATCGCGAGATTGAGTTCCAAATTGATTTGATACCCGGTGCTCAACCCATTGCCAAAGCACTTAATATCGATTAGCTCCGACTGAGATGAAGGAACTCATGAGCCAATTACAGGTGTTAATGGATAAGGGATTCATTCGACCGAGTATCTCTCCGTGGGGTGCTCTGGTATGGTTTGTAAAGAAAAAGGACGAAAGTATGCGAATGTGCATTGACTATCGAGAGCTGAACAAGTTGACGGTGAAGAATCGATACCCGTTACCAAGGATTGATGACTTGTTCGACCAGCTCCAAGGTGCCAGTTGGTTTTCGAGAATAGACCTACGATCTGGCTATCATCAATCGAAGGTTCATTCAGGACATTTCCAAGATCGCTTCTCCACTAACCAAGTTGACCCGTAAGGATGTGAAGTTCGTGTGGGGTCAAGAACAAGAAGGGGCTTTTGAGGAGTTGAAGGCAAGACTGACTCAAGCTCCTGTTCTGTCATTACCCGATGGAAGTGAAGATCTGGTGGTTTATTCGGATGCTTCCTACTTGGGGTTAGGGTGCGTGTTAATGCAGAGAGGGAAGGTTATAGCCTACGCATCCCGACAATTGAAAGTGCATGAGGTTAACTATACTACTCATGATTTGGAGCTAGCAGCTGTGGTCTTTGCACTAAAGATTTGGAGGCACTACCTATATGGGATGAAGTGCACCATTTTCACTGACCACAAGAGCTTGAAGTACTTCTTCGAGCAAAAAGATCTGAACATGAGACAGAGACGATGGATGGAGCTCATAAAGGACTATGATTGTGAGATCTATTACCATCCGAGCAAGGCTAACGTAGTGGCTGATGCCCTTAGTCGAAAAGAGAGGCCCGAGCCGATTCGGGTGAAAGCATATCAACTTATCATGACCTCTAATGTAATGAAGCAAGTCAAGGAGTTTCAAGATGAGTCACTGAAAGAAGATCATCTTAACTCTGAAAGGATGAGAGGTCTGGTTGGGGAATTGGGTGAAAACACCCTTGGTGTTAAAACCCGATTTGGACGGGCATGGATTCCTCGTTTGGGGATCTACGAGCGAAGATTATGGATGAAGCTCACAAGACTCAATACTCCATTCATCCTCGTGCCACAAAAATGTATCAAGATATGAAGAAAGATTATTGGTGGCCGGTTATGAAGCGCGACGTGGTGGAGTACGTGAGTAAGTGCCTTACTTGTTTACAAGTGAAGGCCGAGCACCAAAAGCCATATGGAAAGATCCAAACTTTGGATATACCAGAATGGAAGTGGGAGCACATCACCATGGATTTCATCACGAAGCTGCCGCGTACTCCGAAAGGGTACGATGCCATATGGGTGATTATCGAGCGTCTGACGCAGAGTGCTCACTTCCTACCGATCCGCGAGACATATACATCTGAGAGGTTGGCGGATCTATTCATCAAGGAAATTTTAACTCGTCACGGTGTGCCGGTGTCTATTGTATCTGATCATGACACCCGGTTTACATCCAAATTCTGGAAGAAATTTCACAATGCCATGGGGACGAGGTTACATATTAGCATGACTTATCATCCCCAAACTGATGGTCAGTCAGAAAGGACTATTCGGACATTGGAAGACATGCTTCGGGCATGTGTGATTGATTTTGGGGGAAGTTGGGATGACCACTTACCGTTAGCTGAATTCTCATACAACAACACCTATCATGCCAGCATTGGTATGCCACCCTATGAGATGCTATACGGTAGGAGATGCAGAACGTCCGTTTGTTGGGGTGACATTGGTCAGAAGGAATTGGGGAGCGTCGAGGTAATCGAGGATACGACTGAAAAACTTGAGAAGATTAAAGCCTTCATGAAGGCAGCCAAAGATAGATAGAAGTCGTATGCTGATAAACGGCGCAGACCGATTGAATTCCAGGTGGGTGACCGGGTTATGTTGAAGGTCTCACCTTGGAAGGGTATTATCCGATTCAGGAAGCGAGGCAAGTTGAGCCCAAGGCACATAGGCCCTTTTCGAATCATTGCTCGAGTAGGAGAGGTGGCCTATAGATTAGAGTTACTGGATGAGTTAAGTGGAATTCACCCGACATTCCATGTATCTCAACTGAGAAAGTGCTTAGCTGATAAAGACATGATTGTTCCACTGGAGGATATCGAGGTAGACGAAAGGCTCAATTATGTGGAGCAACCAGTGGCAATCATCGATCGTAGAGAGAAGAGGTTGAGGAATAAAGTGGTTCCTCTTGTGCGTGCACAGTGGAAGCACAGGAAGGGATCCGAATCTACATGGGAGACTGAGGAGGAGATGAGGCAGCATTACCCTCGTTTGTTTGAGGAATAACATGTTTCGGGGACGAAACCTATATAAGGGGGGTGGACTTGTAACACCCGGTTATTTTTAAAACAAAGACAAGAAAAAGAAAGAAAACCAATAAAGCCCAAGTAGAGGGACTAAAAGTGTCCAAAAGGACACTTTCTTTGAAAAGTTGTTGTAAAGGTGGGCATGGCCGCCCACCCTCTTTTCACCTCACTTTTTCAATCGGTTTTAGAGAGAGAGAGAAAGGAAGAGAGCAGAAACTCTCGGTTGAAGAAGAAGAAGAAGATTAAATTCAAGGTAAGAATTCAAAGTTTTTAAGTGTTTATGTTGAGTTATGTCTCGGGTATGTGCTTATATGTGCTTGTGTGTTCGTGTGTGTGTGTTTTGGTGTGTTCTAGGTGTTTGAACTCATTAGCATACGGGTTAGATGGAAGATACACCCAAAGTTGCACCAGGTGAGTTTCTAGACCCCGGTTTACTTGTTTTAAACTCTTTTTGGGGCTGAAAATGTATTAAAACGGTTTTTATTATGTTTATGTATGTATACCCGTATGTATTATGCATGATTGATGATGTTCCTTAGGTGTTATTATGTTTTTCATGCTTAGAATGACCTTGGTAAGCTTAGAACGATTAGGCTTGAT
>BJCM01085883.1:0-11729 GCA_018326385.1 Flaveria bidentis
TCCGCCTTCAAAATCCACCCTCTCGGGTCTCCACCACTAAAAGCAGGCAGCGTGATCTTAGTCGATGGACGGTGGTGATTTTGTCGACCAGAGGACTCCCCTTCCTCATACCGACCTGAGAAACTATTGGATTTTCCTCGTGAAGTCTCCCGTGACTTGAGAGCGGCAACATCTGCCTTAAGAGACTCAAATGACTCCAACCGGGCGGATATCGCTGCCAACTGAGCAACAATGGGGTCTTGTTGACCGCTGCTGCCATCAGGATTGCTCCGGGTGTTTGGTCCCATTGTGTTTTCCCGGCAATGGAACCAAATGATAGAAACCTAGGGACTTGATTGAACTTAAACAAGAAAACAAGAACACGCTGCAGTTCTCTTCGAGATGGACCAATCTTCAAACTACAAACCAGTGAAATATCAAAGTACTCCCCCTAATTACTAAACAAAAACAACTATTAATACTACTACTATCAGTTAAGTAATCACTTCCACTTCCCCGCTCAGCCACTAATAAATTATTGCATTAATACTACTATCAATTGTGTAACCTCTTTCATTTCCCCACTAGTCCCTAATTGGGTTCAATAACCCACTGAAGTGCCCATGGGCTGCTGGGTTGACCCGTGGAGCTGTATCATAAAGATAATTAAAAAAAATGAAAAGGGGGCGTTTAAATTGAGTTGAAACTCTGTCTAAGATCATTTTAATTTGTTCTATTTAAAGATTTAGATTATCAATATGATTACAATTGTTATGTAATCGCATAACACATCAGCTATTAATAAAACCTTGTAGGATATGGACAAAAAATGATCTGACTGTTTTTGTTTTGACTTGTACTTAAACTGACCTGTTTCAACTTGTACTTGAACCTAAACCCACTCTGATCTGTTACCAAACACTGCCCATCTTGCCTCCTCTAGGTCAATTCTTTTATGGCTGATTTTGGCCCGTTTTGAAATTTCAGATTAGGGATCTTGAAGATGCTGTTCAAGAGCTGTGGAGGAGGAGAGACAAGGCTGACCAGGATTTAATTGCAAGCCTAAGGGCTGCTGCTGGATTGCCAACTGAAGAAGAAATTTTTGCTATTACACCTTATTCTGATGACGAGGATGATGGACCTCCATTGAAGAGAGAGTATGGTCATTCAATAAAGTTCTCTCTCAAAGGGTTGGTTGATAAATCTCCCAAAAAGAGTAAGGAATATACAAAGAAATCTGCAAACAAGAAGTACACACGGGAAAAGGGATTTCCTGCACCTACATTTGGTAGAATCAAACACAGTGATGCTCAATCCATTGGATCCGTCATAGGGGATAACAAGGATGAAGACGCACAGTCCCATATATATGAAGAAACTGATACCGCAAGTTTGACTGACAATGTGTGGCCTGTTGACCACGCAGAGTCCCTAAAACTCAAGCTTCATAACATGGTTCCAGTGAAAACTGAACGTAGAGTCTTGAGAGACAAAATGAGAGATCATAGGCCACATCAGTTGGATGATGCTGCAAAAGAGGCAGTCAAATCCAAGAACACTAAGGGACAAAAGTTGGTTATACACTTAGGTAGCAGAAATAAAAATGTAGCAAATTCCCCATCAAACTCTCACCCAGACCAAGCATTGACCACTTCCAACAGTACGTCTTTTTATAATCTTTTTATTTTTCTTAAGCTTAAATGATTGGCGAGAATATATTTTATCAAGTTACAAAATAATAATGCCAGGTGAAAAGGCATCCCTGGGCGACGGTGCACCTCGGGCTTCACAAAAGGAACTGAAGCCTTTATTGAAACTGAAATTCAAAAACCCCTACGGAGATGATCAGAGTTCTTCCTGGTCTTCTCCTGGGGAGGATGATAAAAGTTGTGTCAAGGGTCAGAGGTCTAAGAGAAAGAGACCACCACCGCAACCACCTTCTATGCAGGAAGTTAAAGACACAACAGGTGAGATCATGGATACAAAGTGGATAATTCAAAAGTTGGGAAAACATGCAATTGGAAAGATTGTAGAAGTTCATCACCCATCCAACAATACCTGGTGAGTTCACTGCACACACGTCTTTTTGGTGATAAATTGATGATCAAAGGTTAAAACTGTCATTTCATATTCTGGCTATGATCTGATCCCTGAAACTGTATTCTTGCAGGCACAAGGGACTGGTAGTTGAAGTCTCTGAAGATGTATCCAATGTATCAGTTACTTTAGATGATGGGAAGGCCATGAACGTCGATCTTGGCAAACAAGGAATTCGTTTCATTTCTCAGAAGCAGAGACAGTGAGTGAGGTAACCAAGCTTTACCGTCGACCTTGCTGTGAATTTTTCTATGATTGTGCCCAGTTCCAGGAGTAAGTAAAACAGATGATAGTTTGTTAATTTCGGTTTTATCATATGCTTTGTATGAGTCAGTATCGTTAATGTCGCCATTTACGTATCTCTGTACAAGTTTATATAGTTATTAACTGCTAGCATCCATCATAGGTAGGTAGGGAGTGCAAGTCATTCTGGTCCAAATAACCGTGAACAGGAATCGTCTATATTTGGTTTAGTGTTTGGTACTTTTGTTTGATGGCTTCTGAAAATAGGTTGCCGTTTGGTTCTAGGTCGACCAAAACCAGTCTTTTGAAAAAAATTCTTAACTTGAAACTGTTTTCCAGTTTATATTCTTTGCACTTTTTGGGTTAAAATTGGTCACTTTTTGGTTTGTGTATTTTGGTTTCATGGGTTAGATGTTTGTTTTGTTTTAAATGTGAAAAATGAAGTTCATTTAAGTGCTCTTATGATTCATCCCAACTTGAAATTAAGTTGCTAAAATAAGAAAATTTAGGTGGAGGTGAATATTTTTTATTTGTTTTTCAGATGAGTTTTCTAAAAACTATTTTAAGGACAACTAAATTTGCAAGTAAACGAAGAGCTCAAGATGTGAAAGGTAACACTGGTATAGTGTGGTAGTTAAGTTGAATATTATGAAACCATTTTTCTGTCTCTCTTCAAAATAGTTTGTCATTTTATCAGGCCCCTTTACTGGAAACAACCATCAGTTCTTTCTTCATTAATGTCTTTGTCATCACTAATATAAGTCCCAGTATTGCACCGTTTGATGATTTAAAAATAGAGTAAGCGCATTGTAAAAAGTATGTTCGCTGGTAGAAAAGTTATTGTTAATATAAACGAGTGTTTAATACTGTTTTTGAAGATTCTAAAGGGGCGTTTGGTTGGAATGAATGAAATAAAATGGAATTGAGAAACTAGTAAAATTATGTTTGAGTGTTAATGAAATATAAAAACAAAGGGAATGTTTCATTTTAAATTTTATTTGTTGTGGATTTTAAATTCCCTCTCGAGATGGGAGGATTTTGAAATCTCACAACCAATGGATTTTGAGGTAAAATATTTCTTTGAGTTTATTTTTAATTGCTCACTCAAATATAATTTTAATTGAAAATTATACTAGTTTATCAATTTAATTTCATTTCATTTCATTTATTCCAACCAAACGTTCCTTAAGTTACCTCTTTTACTTGAATTTGATCATCAGTGGTGTACCTCTACATAAGTTGGATTTAATCTGAATAATAACACACTCGTAGTCAAAATAAACATCGAGACCAATGCTAGTTCACACAACTCACTCCACAATGCGAACTGATGTTCGTACGGAAAAAGGAGATTTTCATAAATATAAGCACTAATTCATGCTTAATATAAAGATCTTATTCATTTTTATCTACATAGTCGCATATTGACACGTATGTAGTTGTAACACATTGAAAAAATTCTAGTATTCCTCACTCACTTATTTAATAATATAATGATACTAATGGTTAGTATGTTTATCTTTTTTCACCACATCACAAGGGTTAATGTTCGGAATATGTAATTCTAATTTTAGAATGTTACATCTTTGGTTAAGGAAAATGGGATTTTATGAATGGCGTTGTTGAGTATATTCCTTTTGATTCTTTGAGTGTTACATTTACCTATAAACATTATGAATATCAATTATCATGATTTAGGTGCCTTGATTTAAACAAAGATGTGGCATTAAAAATGTTATATGATAATCAGGTGCACACATCCAGTTGATATATAAGAATCATTATGAATATCATCCAGTTGTTTTTAACAAATCTATAAGAATCAACATGAAATGTTCATGTACTTTGTTATTCCATAAATTGGTGTTGGTTCATAAAGCTAGATACATCATTTCGTTATGCTAGTATACTCCTAAAAAAACTTAGAACGTAATAATTTGCTCACTTCGTCTTAACGTCCGATAGACTTTTTTCATCCTCATGTTTTGTTAAAAAATAAATCAATTAACACACCCATATGTCCAACTCCAGCTACCAGTATTTTTTTCACTCTAGACACACAATCCTCACATTTTAATCATGCTTGTATAATTGTAAACATCACCTTGGGTGGAACCACCTTATTAGGCTTGCTTATCATAAAGGACTCTCATCGAACCACCTTATCAAGCTTGCTTATGATTAAGGACTCAAATGCATTGACGGACATGTAGGGCCGAATATTTAAGGGGCGTTTGACCAGCGCTATATAATAAATTATTCGGCCCAGTTCGGGTCGGATCGAGTCATATTAAAGAAAAAAAAAATCTAACTAAATTTCATAAAACCAACAAAAGCATGCTAAATGTTATTACAAAAGATATAATAAAAATACAATATATCTAAAGTTTTCTATTAGGTTTTTTTTGAAACTTTCTATAACAATGTTGTAGGTCTTACAATATAATCAATTCAATTTTCAAACCCTAGTCCCTAATCAATCAAATAAAGCAAAAACTAAAGGCTTTTATCTGGTGGGAAGCAGTTCAATGGCACTCTCCTAGAGCAAGTTAGCGACAACCGACAACAGGTCGTCGGTTTGAGCAAGTCAACACTTGACAACAGAACAGTTTTGAAACTTGAAAACTTTCTTTGATTCTTTCCCTTCTTGCGGAAGTGCCAATCCCTATTCCATCTTTATTATTTCTTTTTTTAATGAATTAATTAACAAGATTGAAATGTATATGAGGGCCAATATTTAAAAGATTTAAAGGCTAGGTTTCACAAACTTTGTTCCAAAGATTTAGTTTAAATTTTAAATGATTGGATTTCAGAGACGGGGAACGGGGGTGCAAAATTTTATGGGGACATCAGGATTTGAGCATATATATGACACTTTTTTTAAGGTGGGTGGTTGCTCCTCTTAAATAATATTATGTACATCCATGCTCACATAAAATGTCTTATGTCTAGCGTACACTCTTCTAGGTATCATAGACTAATATGATCCAAAACTAGACAACATGTAAATGTTTGATACACCACCTTATTGAGCACCAACATATATGCTAGACGTGAATCATCTCGAATAGTATACCTGAAGCAAAGGTCATCTCACCAAATCCATAAAAACCAATTGAGGTACATTGAATCACTTAAGACATTAGTGTTTTATGCAGGATTATCCGTCGATGATAAATGAAGAAAGAGATGGTCAAGAATCCAAAGAAAATTTATTATGTAAGTCTAGCATAAAGTCGCTAGGTTTACGTCATACTAGAAGATACTAGCTGGTATATAGTATATATTCTGACACAATCTGATAAGCCTCAATCGTCTTAACTTGACATGTTGGTGTTAGTTGAAACACTTTACATATGAATAGATTTCACACCCCCTTTAAAGGGATGGATTCATAAGATATATTTACATCTCAATGCTCATATACTTATTATATTTTATATATGTTACACGTTGAATGCCTCTTATATAATTGTAACTTGATCGTCAAAGTGTTCACGAGGCTTTCACGGCAAGATCCCTCAAACAGGTTTGTCATGATGAGATACAACTTGATACAACATTATATCCGGCTCCATAAGATGAGATACAACTTGATATAACCATGAAACTACTATATGGCAACACAAACCCAAAAATCATAAGCCTTTGTACAGTATTTTAATTGCTCAAAACAAGTTTTATCAACCAAACACATAACATATTATAGTTTTTTAGAGCATTCACATCAACTTATTAATTTATATCCTTATAATTACTGTGAAGTATTAAAAGCCAAAACAAGTGAACTTCCGAAGTTTAAGTTTCTTCCGAAGCTTAATGTAATCTTCTGAAGCTTAGGTGATATCTTCCGAAGGTTATGTTTACTTCGGAAGGATGTTATTGTGTACTTTGGATTTCTTCCGAAGTATACATATGTTTAGTAGGGAATCTTCCGAAGGGTTACTTCCGTTCGGAAGATATAGTGTAGGGTTATTTGTGTAAATTCTCAATATGTGTTGAGAGTTAGTTAGAGTTAGTTTCCTGCTATAAATAAAACCGGATTGTAATCGGTGGTGTATCCTAAAATCGTTCAATTAATAATAATCATTTGAGAGTTCTTGTTCACGTTTGTTCTTTCTTGTATCATCTTTGTATTGATTGTTATTCCGCATTCATATTCTCAATCGGTTTTACAACAATTACATTAAAAATTAATATTTTTCTTACTCACTCGCCACAACTTTAAAAAATAATTAAACAATGATTCCTCAAATATACATATAAACAACATTTTATCTTTTAACGTAAACATGAAAAAGTAGAAAACTACTGTGAACGCGTTATCTTGAGAAAACCCCATCCAAATACTTCAACTTTACGCCAGTAAGAACTCAACAGGGAGTGACCCCAACGGCAAACAGATCACTTTTACGCCATCACCACCACCACCGTCGCCACCACCAGATCTGAAGATCAGAACAACCACCGCCGGCGGCAACTCTACGACAACCGCAACTAGTATGACTACTCCGTGGAGCTCGGAGACGAGCTGGACGGTGTCACGCGGTTCTCTCGACTCTGTCGTCACGTTCGAGACTTTTGATCTCCCGATCGACTCGGAATCCACGTGTCGGAAACCGCCACTCCTCCTCGTTCCACCTTCATCTTCTGATTTTGAACCTTGCGAGATCAAACGTGAGTTTTCTATTTGATTAATAGCTGAATCGTTTGTTAATTAGTCGATTGATTTACTTTTGGTTCATCATTATTCAGATGCGTGTTTTCGGATCATATTTTGGCATTTCAGTTCAAATTTCGTGTATGTAGGTTTTTATTTGTTGTTAAAGTCAGATCGTTTGGCGGTGATTACTATATGTTGCTGTTTGAATTTTGATAAAGGCTGATTGATCTTGTTTGTATAGATATTCAATGAAACTGTGTATAGTGTTATGTAAGGTTGAACTTGTGAGAATAGTTTAATATGAAAAGTTGAAAGCCAATATATCGTTGTAAATTAGTTTGTTGCTTTGAAGTTAACCAAACTTGCGGTCCAAAATCAGAGTTGAGAAAGCAGTAATTAAGACAACAGTAGTATTATTATCTTTGCTCATCAGTGAGTTATCCTTCACACTGAGTTTAAACCTTTCCCCTGATTTTAACTTGTAAATTTGGAACTCCTACCTTGGGAGAGGTTAAATGGATAAAACAAACTTTTTTTATTAGGGGAGTATTTGTGCACTAGTAATTTCAAGTATTGTCGGTTCTACAAAATTTACTTTGAAGAGCGTTGATATTAAGAATCAAGTCATTTTACTAAATATTAGTGTTGAAAGTTGCTGTTAGTTTTTCGATTTAAACTTAGGTAACTTAAGCTCAATATATTTGGATATCAATGACAAACCAAATTGGAAACTGATCTAACTGAATTGTGATTGCTGGTTTGGTTCAGACCGTGAGGTAGTTTGGATGGTTCGGATCCATGTTAGACAAGCAACCAAATTCCGATCGAGTGCGCCTAATTGGATTGGATTAAACCCATCTATCCAAATGAGAACCCTTAAATGTTACTGCAGATTCAATTCTAGTTGTCTATTGAAATAGTGTTGGGGATTAACATTTTATTGCACACCATGATTGAACTCATATATAGTTCATTTGTGAATTGAGCTCTTTGGAAAATTCAGCTTTCACCTGCTACATATGATCAACATTTATCATCTTCATTGGTGCTGATCATGTTGTTTCCTGTGTCAGTCTTGATTATTTTTACAAAGATACGCCTGCTCTGTCTTTTGTTAATCTTCATATTTCTTGTGATTTAACAACTCCAAGTTGATGGTAATAAAGATTGTAGTTTATTTAGTTAACTGTGTATAGCCACACATAGGCTTATGTGCACATCCCTCATTTGGTTATCATCTTCATTTGGTAACCTTGGTTCATGATAAACTTAAGATCCTAGTAACCCCGTCTGCAGAAGAAAAGTGTCATATGAATCTTCAGAAGTAACTATAGTTTGGGTGTTTGGATTTATATTTGCTCCAGAGGGGAGTAGCTCACTTATTTCGAATACAACAACTACTGGGCCACTGGCTGTGCCCCAAAATAAGGTTACTTATTGCATACTTCATAATGATATTGATCAGAATCATTATCTGAATATTTACTGTGCATGCTTACTTTTTCCTTGTTGTTCTTGGGAAAATGTAACTAGACTACTGTCATTTATTTTAATTATCCTGTTGTTTTTTGTGATATATCGTTGCTTCTTTGTTTGCTAGTTTCTTATTTGTGCAATAGGCTGCTATTGTTCCAGAAACCTTCATGTTTCAATCTGACATTTCCACTTTCATTTGCAGTTAATTTCACTCAAAAGCACGAGATTCGTCAGGTGTATGTCAGAAGTACAGCACGTATATATGAAATATATTATGCACCTGCTATGCAGAGTGATAATGAGTATCTCTGTACTGTCCGTTGTAGTGCTGCTTCTGTAGAGGACAATCCATTCCCTTCAACTGATGTCAAGGAAGCTGTTTCTGTTAACTCAGATGGTTCCACTGACACATTACCAAAGGCTAGAGTGGCTGGGGAGAATAAGATTGGCACCAATGAAGATGATTGGGTGGAAGTTAAACTCCCGGTTGCTCCAGACCAAACTTCGAACAACAGCCGGAACTACCAGGTACAGTCTAAAATTTTTAGAAAATACCATTGTAATACACTTCAAAAATGGACCTGTAGATAATTGAATTCACACCTACTTAGGCATGCTTGGCAAAGTTTAGATGTCAGCTGTGAGTTGTATTTGTCAGTTGTATGGAAGTGTTTGGCAAAAATAGTTGTAGCTGAAAATTGTAAAATGACATAAAAGGGGACACACATATAAAAACCATAAGGTAACCACAAGTAGTTAAGGGTAAAAGGATAGTTACGCTTTATTGTAAGTTCCAGTTTGTTTTGAAAACTTTTCAAAGTACCTTATCATTCTGGAGCTTATTTTTCAAGCTAAAGCTTTTTCATTCACACAAATCTTTGTTTTCTCAATAAGAGCTTATTATTTGTTTTAAAAACCTGTCAACAAGTCATCATATTTTTATAACGCTAAACTGCTATTTCCAGACATGCGTTTAGTGTCTGTGTGTTTAGATAACAGGGGTTAATGGTTAACCCAAACAAAATAGACAACTTTATACAAACTCGAATCAGGATTTTGATTGCTGGTCACATATTATGCTTACAGGATTTGAAGTAATTTTGGTCATATATTATGCTTATATACGAAAAAAGAGAAAATATATGTGAGTAGATTTGAAGTAATTTTGGCCATATATTATGCTTACAGGATTTCTATGAGGCTACAGCAGAAATCAATGATTCAGAGCCTTGTATGTCACTCACTGTTCGCTTGTTATCACTTCAAAGTAAAGGCTGTGTATATGTTGATGAAGTGTACGTGTTTGCTGACCCCGTTGATTCCAATGACTCCGAGAATCAGACAGTTAATTCAGAAACCTCAGCTGGTAGTTCACTTATGACTATGCTAGTTCCCACACTTCTAGGGCTGACCAAATCTAGATCTGACAAGTTATACGATCAAAATAGTTTCAATCCTACAGGAAAACTTATGAAAAGCAACTTAGAACCACCCACCACTTCAACTAGTCCCGTGAATCTTGTTCATCAGCAAGATGAGACGTTTAGAAAACCGAGTGAGGCCATAACTGAGTTGAGTCGGTCCCAATTGCCAGTTTCCACTCCAGATAAAGATAATGCATGTGATTGGACAAAGAGAAACGAGTTGTCAAATAACCGAGCCGAGATTTTACTGGAACAACTTGTCGCACGAGTGAGTCGAATCGAAGATATCTGCATGAGATTTGAAGAGAACATGTTGAAACCATTGAACAACATGGAGGCGAGACTCCAACGTGTGGAGCAGCAGGTTGAATCACTTGGCAGGTGTCCAGTGTCACCCTCATTTTCAAGACTTGAACCCAACCCCAGATCAATAAGCAACGAGGGAAACGATTCGCAATCCTGTGGTGAACCTGAATTAGAAAAGACAGAATCTATCTCAAGTGGGACCCACAACCCACCCGAGGATACATCTGTGGCTACTGTCCAAGAGTTTCCATGTTGTGATGAGCAAGCGGAAGTGAATGATGTTTTAGAATCGCCAAAAAAGGAAAAGCCAAAGAAAACTGTTTCAATTGATGATGCTTTGGCTGCAGCACTAGCTGGCTTTTCATCTTTTACCAAAGCCAGTGACAGTTCTACAGTTGAATCTCATGAAGAAGAATGTTTGAAAAGTAATCAAGCTTCTATAGATACAACTTTTGGATCAGACACTGATGATGAGGAGGTGGCTTCGGTTTCTCTCGAATCTCTTAAAGCAACTGCGCCCGAGTCTATAGAGGACGAGAAAGATGAGGCCACAAGTTCTTGTGATTTTTCCACAGAGATTCCGGATAATAGTTTTGACTCACATGAAATACCTCAATCAGATGATGAAGTTGTGGGTCCCACTGCTAGTTTTAGCTCTTCGTCGTCTCCTCCTCACGAAACTGATGCTCAGCGAGAGTCTATCAAATTGGTCAAGACATCGACTTTTGACAAAACCGACATTCTTAAACATTTCCCTGATCAACCTCCAGATGCTTCTGAATCTAGATTTGATTTTGGATCTCCTATTCTAGAGGTGAAGTTTGCTTCTTTGGAGAATGGTAGTCTCAAGTCCCCTCTTGAAGCCCTGTTGACCTCATCAGATGATCCCGCTAGGCCCGCTACTGATGAAGGCGTGTTGATCGAGGAAAGAATTGAAACTGCAAACAATCGTTTGGTGGATTTCGATGGTGATGATGTCGGCCAAGAAGTGCAGCAGGATCTTCCGCCTGTCCAACAACCTGAAACTTCTTTTGAAAGTCTTATTTGACGCTGCTTCGGGTAAGGAAGATTTCTTATTGTACATATAACTTATATTTACATCACTTCTGCTACAAAACCAATGCAATCCATGCTACATTAATGTGAAGATTAACACTGCTTTTTGCATGATAAGTTCATGAAGTCTGGGCCAGGAAGCTAGTATTCATAACTTACAAGTGCCATTTATATGTGAAATCGTATTAAATTTGAACAATATGAATTTGAAAACACATTAGTTATCAGTCTAAATTTAGGCAAAGTATTATGGTCTTTGACCCGAATTAACCCATAAAAAAGATTGGCCTGTTGCGGTCTTTTAGCCGTTATCCATCAACCGACCAGTATTTTTTCCACAAATAAAGGTGACAGTGTCGCAGCACCTCTACCGATTTGTCGAACAGAAGACGGTGGAAGATTTAATTTGAAATAGGGTGAGAGTAGATCAGTGCTGTTTCAAAAAAAATATAAGTAAACTTGAATGAATTCGGTTTGAACCAACA